>PVIU01005341.1:0-114532 GCA_004026605.1 Ondatra zibethicus | reverse complement strand
AGACTGACCTTGACAATAGCTATCTCTAAGCTTAAGCTGCCTCTTTGATTTTTAATCTTTTTCTTTTTAATTCTTTTTTTCTTTCCCCTCTAATTCCCCTATTCTCTCCCTTTCTTCTGAAAACTAAAAAAAAAATATTTTTATTAATTTCCCTAAACATGGAAATTCATTATAAGTGTTAAGATAAACTGTGGGTGGGTCCCCTGCAGGCAACAGAATATGCCATGCAGAGAGAGCTTAAGTGTGGAGTTTTATTGAGAAGATAGTATTGGGAAGGTAGAGGGGAAAGAGGGAACGGAGAGACAGACAGAGAGGGGAGAAGAGAAAGAGGAGAAAGAGAGAGCGAATAACAGAAGGAAGAGAGAGAGCTGGCAGAGCTTGTCTCTTAATGGGACAGGGAACCTCCTGCTGTGCAGGCTGATGCAGGTGCATGGCATAACACACTGTGCCGGGGTGTGCCTGAATACTAATATTAATTACCAATATTAATTAATTGATATTTCTTCAGTGACGAATATGATATATATGCAAAACATATATATATATATATAAAATACCCAGTATTTGGATACAAATAAAATGTGTAGTGTCCAGCCTCCATCTACAGCATTCAGAATTTGCAGGTCCAGAGTGTTTATATTTTATCGATGGCCTGTCTAAATGTTTGAATTGATTAGAGAGTTAAAATACAGTTCAATACATTTAGATTCCATGTCATACATTAAGTAGTCACTACTGAAAACCTTCCAACATTGTCAGCATAACTGGGCGGGAGGGTGATGTAAGAAAAGGTGCGTATCTTCTTATGAGATTGGGGTAGAGAGCAAACATAAAGCATCCATAGTTCTGAAAGTCTCTATCCAGCTCTAGGTTCCACATCCCTACCCTCACGAAGCATCACTGCATAATTCCAAATACTTCCTAAGCATGACAACAGAATAATTTTAACTTTAAAGAGTTCCTTTCCTGAATGAATTCTCTCAGTGGAGAAAAAAAATATTTTTTTAATAAATAGCAATGTAAATTCATTAACTTATTCCATTATAAAACATTTACTAAGACCCTGTTGTGCTACAGGAAATGTCCTAGGCCCCTGGGTTACCTCAGAAAACAAAATAAAGACATATGCATACCCAATAAGAATCACACATCCTAAAATTTAGCCTAGTCACAGACACAGAGCACTACCAATCACGGGCTCCTAATTAACTCAGGGTGGTTCTGTTTCTAGGCAATGACTAGTGAATATATTTAATGAACCACACATACTGCAAAATTATCATTAATAATGTCTCCTTGTGTCCTGGTTGTTAATATCCAAACTCTTTAGGATGTTTGGGGAAATGTATTGGATGTACTAGATATATGGGGATGTATTGAACAAGACCATTTTGAGTAAAAAAAATCTGTTTTAATCTTCCAGGTCTATAGGAGGAGGGCCTGCTTGTTCTGGGCTTGCCCAGTACCAAAATAATCACACAGAAACTGTATTAATTAAATCACTGCTTGGCCCATTATCTCTAGTTTCTTATTAACTCTTACATCTTAATATAACCAGTTTCTATTAATCTGTGTATAGCCACATGGCAGTGGCTTACCGGCTAAATTTTGGCAGCATGTCTTACTCTGGCAGTGGATCCATGGCGTCTCTCTGACTCTGCCTTTCTTTCTCCCAGCATTCAGTTCTGTCTTCCCTGCCTACCTAAGTTCTGCCCTATCAACAGGCCCAAAGCAGTTTCTTTATTAACCAATGAAGCAACACAAAGACAGAAGGACTTCCTACACCACAGGTCTTCCTAATAGGGCACAAGTAGTCTTCTTTGTCAGCTCCCAGAGAGAATCACCACCATAAATAATGCTAATAAACAAGGTAAGAGCATGATATGGCCTGGCAGTAAAGAAGAAGTGAAGAGGAAGAGAAGAAGAAGAAGAAGAAGAAGAAGAAGAAGAAGAAGAAGAAGAAGAAGAAGAGGAGGAGGAGGAGGAGGAGGAGGAGGAGGAGGAAGAGGAGGAGGAGGAGGAGAGTGGGGAAATAAAAGAGGAACAGAATTTCACTCAGACCTCTTCCAGAGATATGACTAGACTAAAATATTCATTTTTCAGCTATCAACTAATATATAGGAAACTACTCACAGAGATTCTATATTTTCTGGAGAAAGCACAATATCATACCTAATGAGACCTCTCTTTTTATTCATTTTGGTATTTTTAATCCAGTAAGTTCTCATTTATCTTGTGTTTCCATAAAGAATCAAAGAAAGGATCCAGAGCACGTGTGAGACATTGGGAAAGAGCAGCAATAGTCCTGTTGACAAAATGTGAATGTGAACAGCATCTACAAGACAGGGTTAAGGAGGCTCATGGACAGTACAAGCCATTCACACAGTCACATTAGCACCTTCGCATGCATTGTTTATGCATAATGGTCCATTGACCACATCATGACTCAAACACAGCACTTGAAAATTCCTTTCCTCCAAAGATTCGATCACTTAAAATTTAGTTACTGATAAATTCATCTAAAAACCTTTCTTAAAGAAAAATATAATTAACAGAAATTAGTTTACCTCTCCTTCCCCTTTTTACTTCCTTCCTTTTTTCTCCCTTGCTAACTCCGATTCTCTTCCCTCCTTCTCTCTAGCTCTTCTTTCCTTTCTTCCTCTCCCTTTTACTTTTTCCTTCTCCTCCTTCTTCCCTAGCTTTCTTTATCTTTCTTTCTGCCCATCTTTGAATCTAGCAAGCAGTATTTTCAGTAGTTTCATGTTAGACTGGTATAAATCACTTAAAATATATAGTCAAAGAGGCCCAAAGGTATTTTTAAAATCTAAATTAAAATTAGAAAATTATCCTAATCTTTTTTTGTATTTTAAGTGTATCTTTATTAGTTGTGAATTTTATACATGTATAAAACGGATTTTGATCACTTTCATTCCCCATTTCCCCCCACACCTCTTCCAAATTCATGTACTCTTTTTATTTGTTATAAACCATGTTCAATTGTTCTACCCATAAATTCATGGAATTTTATTTAGCTGTATAGAAAAAAGAAATCACAAATATATTGAGTGAGGTAAACCAGATCCAAAAGACAAATGTTTTGTTCTCCTGAGTGTATGAATCCTTGCATGGAATCTTTACATTTGTGTGATGACCTAGGAATACCTACACAGTTCAGGAAACTAGGAAGGGTCCATTGGTAGTCAGGGAAAAGAGAGACCCTAAAGGAAAGGAGTACAGTAGAACACAAGTAGTAAGGAAGTGGTAAGAGGGATGGAAGAGTGGGGCAAAGAAGGGGTAAGAGAGGGATAACTAACAAAGATGTTTGAAAAGGTCATATGAAAACTTATTCTTTTCTAAACTTGAGATATATACATAGATAGATAGATAGATAGATAGATAGATAGATAGATAGATAGATAGATATGAAAAAGTTCAGTTGGTATTGTACTACACATGGGATAATACTAAATAAAAGTTCATTAAAAGTTCATTGCTAGTTGTGGGATTCTTCCACTGGGACTGTGCCAGGCATGCCATAGTGTCCTCCAAAAGAATAAAAACTATAGCAATTGTTTCCCCAAAGAACTTGATAATAAGACCCAATTGCTGAAGGTGCCATGAACTTTAGTCATGGGATCTGGAGAAATCAAGTTGGTACTAATTAGGAAGCTTCCTCCAAGTTATCTGGCTTTTGTGTTATCGGAAGGAGATATGAAGCCTGCTAGGAAAGAAAACACATAAAGAAAAGTCTGAACCAGTTATGAACTTTGTGAGATACAGTAACGACCCATGTAGCAGGATACACCCTTGGAAGCAATAGTGTCACAAACATTATGAAGGTAACCACTTGCTTTGTGATTGAATTTAAGTCCTGCTCCACAGGAGGGACCTGGTTTTGTAATTCTGAATAAAGATACCTTGTATTTGAAATTGAAGATCAGGCTGTGACAGGAAGAGACACAAAGAATAAACATCAATAAGAATTCATCTTTGGAGACTGAATTTAACATATGATTGAGATTCAGTCTGTGTCTTCCCATTGTTATCCAAAACACTATGTTGTTTTAGCAATTGACTTGACATAAACTGCTATTACTTTCTAACTGTTTTTATATAATCCTTTGTTGATTTCTACTATATTTTTTGAGATTAAAAGACAAAAAATGGTTTAATTTTTAAAATATGCTGACAATCTAGATGCACAATCTAGTTATTTCCCATTCTCCTACATTACTGTCTAAGTAATATAGAATTTTTCTCTATCATTTTCTCCCTCATTCCCAATTGGATCCAATCAATGTTTTATAAGAAAAGAAAAGGTAGTTATTTCTAGTCACTATGGATTTACATCTAATAGTTTATTTCAGTAACTTGGGTCTTTCCTGTAAATGATTAGCTTACAAAGTAATTAGTTCTGAGAAAATCAATTCTCAGGAAGAATTTTTGAATGGTGACCACCAAATCAAAGAAAATTGGGTAGGCTTAAGGAATTTATAACTCAAGCATAGAAAAGGGCTACATTATTTCTCTATTAAGGAACTTTATTAATTTCAATACTTTCCAGATTGAGGACCTCATAAAAGAAAGGCTTACCCTCCTTTCCTTGAGCGCAACAGAAACTTTTACACAAAACACAAACTTTGAACTACATAAACATGATCTTACATAACTGGAAGGAATCAAGCAGGAAAATGTAGAGTGTAATAGCATCACATCCAAGAATCAGAATATCTTGATCTTTTCTTATTGGTATCTTTCTCATCTTTCTCAAAATCCCCAGCCCTGCAGCGGAGGAGAGGGTGCCTGAACTGGCCTTGTCCCATAGTCACACTGATAAATATCTCAAATACCACCATAGAACCTTCAGCGATGGCTGGAGATAGAGAAAGAGACCAACATCAGAGCACTGGACTGAGCTCCCAAGGTCCAGTTGAAGAGCAGAAGGAGGGAAAAGATGAGCAAGGAAGTCAGGACTGCGAGGGGTTGGTCCACCCACTGAGATAGTGTGCCTGATCTAATGGGAGCTCACCAAATCCAGCTGGACTGGGACTGAATGAGCATGTGATCAAACCGGAATCTCTGAATGTGGCCGACAATGGGGGCTGACTGAGAAGCCATTGATAATGGCACTGGGACTTGTTTCTACTACATGTACTGGCTTTTTGGGACCCTAGTCTGTTTGGATGCCCAACTTCCTAGGCCTGGATGGAGGGGGGAGGGCCTTGGACTTCCCACAGGGTACTCTCTTAAGACTGGAGGAGGAGGTAGGAGGGTGAGTAGGGGAGTGGGAGGGGAATGGGAGGAGGGGAGGAAGTGGAAATTTTTGAATGGAAAAATAAATAAATTAATTTAAAAAAATCCCCAGCCCTGTGTGTGACTCATAATTAAAATGCAAGTATGTTGAACGTTGGAAATCAGGAAGGAGACAGACAAATCTGCCTCCAGCACTTTCTAGCTATTTGAATCTTAAGCAAGTTCCCTGATAATTTGCAGCTTCAATTTTTATCATCTGTAAATTAGTGATGTCTTCATGAAGGCATTATTAAACTAATTAGAATGGATGGGTGTACCAATTCTGAATTGTAATAAATACTTATTAAATGGAAAGTGTTATTTTTGTTATTAGTTCAAGAAATGAACTAGTTATAGAAATTTGATGATGAGCTAACTATGTCCCACCAGACAGATTACTAACCATGTTTCACAGTGGATCACTTGCAGATTGGTAATTGCCTCCATTTCATGTTTACTTCTCAATCTTGGACTTCATATGAGGAGTCCAGTCATGAAAACAGTCCCTATAAAATCTGAAAGAGAGGTTCTCAGTGTGTTTTGCACTATCATGGAACATCGCATACTGGACGATTTGTAATAGATAGAAACATAATGGCATATGTTACTAGAGCCTGGGCAGTCCAGGTAGTAAGGTACTGGCATCTGAAAAAGAACATCTTCCAATAATGTGGTGGGGTTCAGGGAAAATCCTACAGCACTGTCCTTCTGTAGAATTTACTCTACTCCATGATAACACTAATTGAGTCATGAGAACAAACACCATCTAACCTAGTCACGTTTTAGAGGGCTCAACTCTTCATAGTATTACTGTGGCAACTAAATTACAGTGTGGACAGAGCTTATAATCACTCAGGCAATGCAAGGAAGTGCTAGTGAGTCAGAGAAACAGACACTAGTCTGAAACACTGAACCCTGCAGGGAAATCCAAGAACAAAACCCAGCTGCCCATACACTGGCAATGGATCCGCATGCAGAAGAAGATGGTGGGAACTCCAGGACTACAAGCTGAAGAATGAAACTGACGAGTCCAACTGCCTGTGCTGTGTATTTACACCTGTGGTACTAAATGGTGTCATCTGTAGAGGCACTATATATTGTCACCATCACTGGCGGGGACACCATCATTGACCTAGACAGCAAAGACAACTTGAAAACTTTTGCACGCTTCTATATATATTCATTGGGTTTGACTGTGTTTGAGATTCTTAGTTACCTTTCTCCCCCCATATTACATATCTACTCAATGTTTAGACAACTCTACACAGAAGCTGTAAGAGACAGTATTCTGACAGAAAGCTATGATCAGTTACTAGTTTAAGAGCTGTTATGTAACACTTTTATCTGAATTGAAATATTCCACCCAGCAAGGAGGGTGTAAGACCAGGGAAGTTCGAAAGGGAGACTTATTAAAAATTAGGAAGTAAAGTCCAAGTCTTAAGAAGACCCTGAGATATACCAGGTTCAAAAGGTGTTGTGTAAGGGTTTCCTTGGAAACCTTGCATCTCAAAGGGAAGATCCATTAGCAAGAAGGTAAACAACTCAAAGTAGCCTCAGGAAGTCCTTAAAACTGACAAGATTCATTGGGCCCCACGCTGTAAGAGACAACCAGCCAAGCTTCTGAGAGTCACTCTCAGACAAGCCAAGCTTCGAAGACTCTGAGACCAGACAGTTCCTGGAAATAGCAGATACCAGCCAAGCTTCTGGAAAGATGAAAGACGGCTAAGACCAGAGTCACTTGAACAGGATACTCTCCAATCTAGTGAGCCCCTTGTAAGTTGTGCTTTATGCTCTCGTTTTCTAAGATTTGTGTACTCTCACCCAGGCTATGACAGGCTCTGGTGAGACAGTTGTCTTTGAGTTCATTTCTGTTCCTGTAAGTAAACTTTCATCCATACTCCTGAAAGTAACCCCAATAAAATTAAATGATACACCAAGTTGGATTTTGGTGGTATCTGTACTCCAAATCAGGGGTGAGATGTGTGTAGGACTTCTCCCCAGGAGAAATTTTGACATAACAAAACATCATATAAGCAGTAAGAACTGCTGAGGAAAAGAGACTTTCCAACCTGTCCAGCTGGCCTGTGGGTGGTACAGAGTTTCGGGGTCCATCTTTTGTGATTTCTTACCCATGGTGGAATGAACTGACAGTGCTAGAGCTGCCGTAGGGTTGCTCATGCACCTTTAAGTAACTTCTCACCCATACTCATAATCATGTAAGTAACTGTGGTGATTTAAACAACATTAGCCCGGTAGGCTTGGTCACTATTGGTGGAGCAGATTGGGAAGGATTGGGAGGTATGGTCTTGTTGGGGGAGGTGTGTCACTGAGGGTAGGCTTTGAGGTTTCAGAAGCCCACACCAGGCCCAGACTCTCTCTCTGCCTCCACCTTATGGATCAAATGTTAGCTTTTAGCTACTACTCCACCATTATGCCTGCCTGCCTGCTTGACTGTCCCTAAGTTCCCTGCCGTGATAAGCATGAACTGACCCTTGAGAACTCTAAGAAGACACACAATTGAATGCCTTGCTCTGAAAAGTGCCTTCCTCGAGATGTCTCTTCAATAGAATAGTAACCAAGATTAGGACTTGGTTACTAAGATTAACTAAGGTTACAAGATTAACAAAGAAAATAAACAGAACAAACTCATTGTTTCCCCAAGTTGAACTTTGGTGGCATTGTTGCTTTGATATGCTTGGGGTCTCTCTCTGCAGTGAGTAGATCTTTGTTTATGTTTTTGCAGAAAGAGTATCACATACTAACAATATAGCAGTTCATATTCAGAAGGGGCAGGTACTTTTTGCATTTACATTTCATTGATTATAAAATCTTATTCATATATTTGAGAATAAAAAGGAATACATAAAATTTCAAAAAATACAGTGTTTTGGTTACTCCATAGACTAAATGTGAATGTAAAATTTTAAGTCTTTGTGCTGGTTAGATTTTCTAACCCTGATAAGAACTAGAGTCATTTTGAAAAAGGGAGCACCAGCTGTGGAACTGGCTTTGCCGTATTTGTCTGTGGATATGTCTGTGGCGGCATTTTCTTGATTAATTCTTAATGCAGAAGGACCCAGCTCACTGTACACAGTACCATCAGAAAACAGGCTAAGAAGCCATGTAACAGCATGGCAGTAAGCAGCATTTCTTGACCTCTGCTTCAGTACTTCACTACAGGTTCCTACCTGAGTTCTTACCTTGGTTTTACTTTGATGATGGTCTTTAAGCTCTAATCCTAATAAACCTTTTCCTCTCCAAGTTGTTTTTGGTCAGTTTCTATCACAGCAACAGAAAGCAAATGAGGACATTCTCGTTTATACTAAATACTAGCCAGAAGGTGATTGTGGTTCTTATTTTATAAAATTCAGACCCCCCAAAGGAGGCATTTTGATGAGAAGTTGTTTTTTTCCATGTTCAGGAGCAGGAACTGCCTTCTTCGTTGGGATATCAAATCCCTTCATTTGAAAAATCCGTGTTCCTTCCTGTCTTCTCACAATGGCTGTCCCCACTCCAGGTTTTAATCATCCCTTTCCATGTCTTTGGATCCATGTAAGTCCTAGCAGATCCTGGTTATTTTTTGTTTGTTTGTTTCCTGATCAAAAACCCAATACAAAACATTTTTATTTCTTTGGTACACCCAGATCAAAAAAGGTTGACATTCTGATATACACAGAGAGCTGGAGGGCCCCACTGATGCAGAAACCACAGAAATGGGAACAGGGACTTTGAAACACATAACTTGTGCTTTAGGTCATTTAGAAAGATTTTAGGATTATAAATTCATTGTGGACAGATGTGTCTAGCTCTGAGCTTTGAAAAAACAAAAAAAGACTTTGAAACGTCCAATGAGTGATCAGGAAATCTACATCCATCATTGTGGAAACTGATTGGAAGAAAACGTTTTCTTTTTTATTTTTTCCTCGAGGGTGAGGGAATGGAAGAATGGGAAAGTACTTATGAAGTACTTTGCATAAAACTGCAGCACACAGCACACACACACACACACGTCATCAGTATTAAAATAAAGCATGGTCAGTTTCCCTGAAATGTATCTAGCTTTAATAAAACCATGAGTGATGCACCTCCCCAGTGTATGAGGTGCATTGGCTAGGCTGAATGGAAAGACAGGGATTTCTTTAGTGGGACATAGCCTTCATTTCTATAGTTACCATCAAAGACCAAACCAAACAAAACCAAACCAAGCAAACAAACATACAAAGGCATGGTGTAGCTCCTGTAATTTCCACTTTTATGCAAATCCAAAAAGTTACACTGGGGTATTTTGTACACAGAGAAATTATTTCGGTGCTGAGCTTGCACAACTCTGCTCACACAGACTAAGACTATGATAGAAAGTACCAAGTCTCCAGCCCACATGTGCGAGGCTTTAACCACATGAGATTGGATTTATCTTTGAGGCTTAGTTACTCCATTATCAAATGTTCTGTTCTATCTGTTACAAGGTCACTGTGAACATCTCATAAAGTGATGAATAAGATAGTGCTTTAAGAGCTGAGAAAAAAAACCCTACAAAATATAGAATCATACCCAGCCGTTCAGGGAATCAGCAATGTTCCAAGAGATTAAGATCTCAACTTCACATCTTGATGAAAAACATTACTTCCAGAAAGCAATGCCCTCCCCCTAACACCTCTCCAGGGGGCCAAATGCCTTCCACTTAATCGTCAACATCACCACTTTCTCCACTGAGGGCCATATCTGGTGATGAATCACCCTGGAAAAGATTTAGCCTCACCCCTTGCTAGGCTGGGAAAATCTAAGCTGGTCACAGTATTTGTCCCAAAGCCAAAACCAAAATTCAAGGTCTATAGAAAAATTAATACTGCCAGCATTTCTTTTCTCTCCGTCTCTCTCTCTCTCTCTTTCTCTGGAGGTATGGGTAGGGACGTGTCACAGTGAGTGTAGTGTGTGTGTATGATCATTTGAGTGTGCATGCACATGTGACCTAGTACAAATATCTGTGTGCACAGGTCACAGAAAAATATTCAGTATTGTGTCTTCCTTAAATTTCCCCAATCTTTTTAGAAAAGGGACTTTCAGTGAACCTGGGACTCACTGTTTCAGCTAGACTTGCAGCCAGCAAGCCCACAGTTCCTTCCTTTCCTTCTCCCACTGCTGGGATTACAGACATCTTATAGAGATGCTGGGATCCAAACTCAGGTCTTTACCATTCAGCCATCACCCCAGCCCCACAAAAATGTGTGTTTTCTTTATTTTCCCTCTCTAAAGTTAGTAGTTTGTCCTGCGTTGTCATCCTGGTATCATCCCTTGTCATACCCCTTCTGGGTAGTGAGAAATACCTATCACTTCTATCATTTGTTCATACATTCCCAAACAGCTGATGGGACCAGTTACATGCTAGCCACTGAGTTATGCTTGGTGTTAATGGTGCACAAGACAGACGTGGCATCTGTACTCAAAAGTAGAACCAAGAGTCAGTTATAAGCAAGCACATGGGACAACCAGAAGGTCCCCCAATCTCTGTCCATAATCAGACCCAGGAAAGAGAATATTTGAAAAATTCACATCCTGCACCCGATCTCATCTCATTCCTGTTCTAGTCTTGGGAGTCACACTCCAGGTTTGTGGGGCTGATGAATGTTTATCAACTGTAAAGCTCTAAGTAGCACCATGAGAAGATGGCTAGGGCTTAATTAAGTGACTCCATCTTTATTTTCTTTCTGTTATTACATCCACGGCCTCCTCCTCTCTTTCTAGCTGTGCCCAATCTTCTGTCCTGTTTATCCTCGAAACTAGTACCTTCTTTAGCCCAACCCTCTCTATTTATTGACCATAGAAAAGCGCTGCAAACCTCAATGGATGTTATTGCACAGAGTGATGTTTTTCAGTTTTCAGCACCTGATGGTTGCGCGCCTCTTTGAAATGGCTTGGCTATGCCATTAGGATTGAAAACGGTAAATAATTCATGTATATGTTGGCAAACTGTGGCTCTACTATTCTGCTCCTATTTCTTGCTTTTCTTAAGGAATCACTTCTTTGTGGCCTTTCCTAGGACTCTCTAGGCTAGTGCACTGCTGATCGTATCCTCGCTTTTGCTTCTCAAAATTTGCTTTGGATTTTTTTTAAGTTAGTTTAAAATTTGCTAAGAATATTTTACCTGTCCTTAAATAGGCAGAATAGAACTATACACATATTTAAAATGTGGATGATATCTACTGCCACGCAAACTGGTGCAGCCAGATAATCATCTTTCTGAAAATCTCAGAGGAATATTGCTTCTGCCATCCTGCAAGCATTTGTAACGCTGTTCCAGTTTGCTGCTGGTTATATGTGAATTAGAAATTGCTCAGCTGTGCAGAAGTAAAGGGTATAAATATATTGGATTATGAAGCCTTCTTGTCATTTATGGCATTTATTTTAAATATTTTATATATTGCTTATTACAACTTCTTTAAGTAAGTTAGTGCTTGTTAATTATAATGAATTTGAATTTGCAAAACAAAAATGACTTTGTACACTGGGGCTATGTCTTAAGTTTTTCACTTTGAAAGGAGATTCCTTTGCTAACTATGTTTGAAAACTGTTGATCTAAGCTCTTGTCCTGCTCCATTTCCCATGCACAGTTGTGATAACTTAGCAGTGTCGGAAGCTCATCCTATAAATAAAAGCATTCAGATGAGAATAGCTGCTGCTGCAAATGACGTGGTGCACTTCTACCTCCCAAGGTTTCACTCAGAAGCAGCAATAATTTTACTTTTCGAGGTAAATTTGACTTACGAAGGTTAGCCTTTTCCCTCTACCTCAGGATTACATATATTAAAATATATGCAATTCTGTATATGATACATTTATGTACATATATGTGTTGCAATCATATATTTATGATATGTTTTTATTCACACATACATATGTAGATATATGCATCCATACATATTCCCTTATGTATATATACATTCACATATACATGTATAAAATTAGCATAAATATTGTATATATAACCACACACACATGTGCATGTCTTGCTTGTTGACAATGAAGAAATAGATTGAAGAAAATAGACCAATAGCATAATATTCTCTGAATATAAAAACACCACCTATTTCAAGCTTATTTTTTCCAATCTATAAGTCTATAGTTCACAAATTATAGGAAAATAATAGCACTATGCCATTTAGAGGACAGATATTCTCCCAAGCAGTAAGAACAATTTAAAGATGGTAGGGGAAGGCAGCTCACTGTGTTTAGATGTAAAACTATAGAAGACTGAGAGCTTACATTAAGTATGGGAAAGTGGAACTATAAAAGATGAACAAGAGACTTATTGGTGTCCATCATTTCAAAAGCTAGTTGAGTTAGAGATATAACGTGCTGCATCATTAGTCAAGGTAGCACATTGATCCAGAATGTTTGGTTTTCCCTATCCTTCTGCTTTCTGTACTCCTTCCTTTTATCTCCATGTGAGTACTGTCTAGGGCTCAGGTCCATTGTTTCAGCTAAATTCATGCTCTTAGACAATAAGTTAACTCACTGTTATAAAAATAAAACTTGATCAGTGATAAAGTCTCTAAGATTGGTAATGGGTGTTTTTGTTGCTGTTGCTGCCCACAAAAGTACAGTTTTCATTTTAACTCAAATGAATTGCCGTGCATTTGTGTTGACTTTGTCTTTGATTATCAAGTCACTTACTGTCACTACAGTGACTGTTGAGAAAAGGATTACTCTAACAGTGCAGGGAGCCATTTGGACAATTCTTGTATATATTAGTGTCATTTTCACAATGTGTTAAAAGTTCTTGTTTTTTAATTTCTATATAGGAATAATTTGAAACCAGTAATACTTCTTGCCATTATGACTGTATCTCTCTCCTATTCTGTCAAATAAATGCAAATCCTGCTAGTGAGGAAAGTAAGTCTATCAAGAAGGATTCCCATTAACAGAGGAAGCAGGACTTGCTCTACACAGGTCTTCTGATAACCATTCACCGTGGTGCCAACACACAAAACGTTTGGAATTGTCCAGTTGTTAGGACATTTTAATTATATGTTTCTATGATCTGTTTTCTGTTCCTAAATGTTCTTCTATGTTTGTTTTTTTAGAAACAAAATCTTGCTATCTAGCCTTGGTTGAGATTTATATAATATCTTTTACCATCAGTAAATGATGAAACAGGATGAATCTTTGTTTGTTATTGTACTGTTTCAACAGAGGAAAATGATTTTGCTCAGTTCAGCTTCAGGCAATAGATCTCCATTCCTACCTGCAATCTGATCCCCAACTCTACTAAAGTACACAGTGCCACTGACTAGGAGGGGTCCTTTGTGTTTGGATATGCAATTTCAGACCACCTGAGGCAGGTACCTATGTTATTTGGCCAAAATAGGGATTAAAGAAAGGCCTAAACTTCTTCTCTTTTGAAGTTTCTATTAACTTCAAAGAATTCACCTAAGCCTCCACTGAGAGAAGATTTTAGGAAACAAAAGTAGCAGCCGAAAGCAGCATCCAAATTTTAAAAAATTAATTACATTTTAGTGTGACATCTTAGATGTAATTAACATGACTACTTTTTCTGTTGAGGAATATTACAGCAACCTTTTTTTGTTTTTTGGAATGCACAGTGTATAAGAGACATTAGCCTAGTTTGCACAACATATATATGCATTAATCACCCAGAAGTCATAAAAGTTAATGGGAGAAAATGCTTTAAAAAGTTATCTAATGTACTGTAGTTAAATAACCATTTATAATGTACCAAAACTGTTATAAGCAAAGCCGTATTAAATGACTATATCCCATACCATGTCTTTGTTCTGTATTGAGCTAAGTTGAATAGCTTACTGACATTATACCAATTAACATAAAGGAATTCCAAAGCTATTGTAATGGATTGAAATTTTTAGTCCCTCATTTTTAGAAAGTTAGAATCCTGATGAATGGCAAAAATAGGGGAGCAGCAATATTGTGTTATATTGATTGGACTGCATTTTTTCAGATGGAATGAATATATTTAAATAATTGAAAATTTAGAATTTGCTTCAATTCACTTAACAGAGGCTCAGAGCTGAGAGGATTCTGATGAACTGTTGGGATGCATATATAAATAAATTAGGGGAAAGTAAGGCTCAAAATATAGAGTCTGCTTTCCTTTAATAACTTGTGCTTTATCCCAGCTGTTTGTTTTTTTAATTTAAATGGTCCTAGTACTGGTCAGATACTCAGGTATTAAATATTATTCTTATCATCATTGTTATCATGCATTTATACTTAGGTTATAACAGATAGGGCCTGAAACCTCCTGAAGAAAAAAAACTACTTAGCCTATAAACCCTTTAACTAAACATTAAGGTTACAGTACCCAGAATGCCATGCCACTCATACCACATGGCATTGAGTTAAAAGTATTAAACACATGACCTTTGTTTGAGAAAACCAGGTGAAATTGGCTCTGAGCTCTCTGGGTCCTTCAACATGTGATCTGGGGTCACCATGTTCATGCACGAGATTTGTTCTTTCTGGGCAAGAGTGTTAGTTGCCGAGAATACCTGGGCAACACATCCCACAGGCTGTGACTCTTCTCAAGCTTCATCCCATCCCTCCACGGGAGATGCCTTCATGTCAAGGAACTTGAGTCACCTTCCATTTCCTGCCAATCAATATCGATACAAAACTGTCTCCCCGTGCAGCAGCGGTTTGTTAGGGAAATCAGTCAAGAGAACAGGACGGAGAATCAACTGCCTGAGTGATGAGGGATTTTGACAGGAGGATATTTCACTGTTTAACCATCCATCTCTGCCTGGCATGGGAAGTTGATCTCCCCGCTGAAGGTGTTTCTGAAATATTGAGTGAAAAACTGTGCAAATGAAAAATGATTCCCCCTATAGTAGGAAATCCAGAAACGAGGATCAAACGTCTGTGATGGGACCAAAATGTGTTCACGGCCACAGTGTCTAACACAAACGTCTCCATTCAAAATGATTTTAGAAATAAAAATGAAATTGCTCGTAGATTCTTTCTGAATATCTGAGCCTTATTTTTTTAAAAGCAAGTCCCATGAAAGGAAATGGGAAAATACCATTCCAATATCAATATATGAGCCCTAAGAGGACAATTCAACAGAAGAAATATTATGTGGGAGAGTTGACTATCCTTCTTGTTAAATTAAAACCTGCTTGAATTCAGAAATGATTACTCAAAGAACAAGTCAGGTAAAGTGTTAGCCTTATATTAAAAATGCAAAGCAAACAGCCACATCAGGATTGTTTTACTATGCCCATATTTTGTTATGTGTATTATATTCCTTATGATATTGAAACTAATTATTTTCTGAGCATGTAATAAATTTTTCTGCAGTGTGTTTCATATTTACCATGACTTCTCTGAGTGAACAAACCTCAGCAAAATCTCACGTCAGAATGAAAATGCTCCACTCAAAGAAATTACCCTTGGGCTGGAAGTAAGAAGCAACTTACTTTGTAACTATTGGAAAGACTTGAATTTTGGGTAATTTTTTTCACTGACTAAAATGACATTTTGTAAATATGCTTGAAAATTCCTATGAAGCTGCTGAGGAAAAATATGTGTATCCTGTTGAAGTAAAAGCTTCTAGCTAAGGCATACTCCTTCATTAAACTGTATTTCCCATGTTCTTCTACACATCTTCCCTGAGAATTCTTTGACTTAAAATCTCTATCTCTACATATGAGAGATTTGCCAAGAAAGTCAACAGCCATGAAGACATGTCCACAGTGTTCTTAGAAGTCAGAAGAATTCAGAATGAGAGTCTAGAACATACTAGATTAATCTACAGCTTAATTTAAATCTCAGTCTGTTGAGCTGAATGGTTTATAAAAACATGGTAGATTCAGCAACAGGCCCCTAGATTTTGACCTGATCTATTGCTTTTCTTCTCTGATAGCAAGAGATACAGCTGAGTTCACTGACGCTTTAAGCTTGAGCTGAACCAGGAAACTGGGGGTTCAAACAGTCCTAGCTGTTTGCTACCTTTTCAAACAAAGTTTTTGAAACATCCTTCCTCTCTGACTCCCTGCTTACATACCTACTCCAGGCCAAGGGACCTGCTGGCTTATTTCTTCAATTCACATTACAGCACTCTAAACATTCCCGCAGCTCCAGGTTATTTGTCCTCATTCTGTTTTCTCAGCATGCGTGATAGGACACACACAGATGATATCAATGGGCTCATTGAATCCTTTGCTAGGGCTACCAGATTCTCCTCCCCCAGAAGCTTTGTGCACAACTTGGAACCAAATGAAATTACCCTTTCAGTGTGCAAAGGCCCTGGGGATTCTAAGGGGGGAAAGTTGGAGTAAAATGGAGTGCTTCTGGTTCTATGTTATATGCACCAGAAGAGAAAAGAAGACCTCTCTTTTCCCATTCCCTATAGAAATAATAGAAAATTCTGCTTTCTTTCCTGTTGTTCTCAATCTTCTATCTCATTGACTCCTCTGAGCTTCTCTCAAGATGAGCAGCAAGAGTCTAATAGCTTTATGATGTTTGTGTGAGGAGCGGAGAAAGCCATCATTCCGAGTGTAAGCTACTTAGGCTTGGGGTGTGGTCACACAGTGAGTATTGTAGAATGACTGATTCTCTTACTACATGGAAGGGTCCCTATGCATTTTCCCTGTCAAATGTAGGCACTTCTAATTGACTCTAACTGCAAAAAACCTAGATAAACAGAACTCACAAGCACCTATGTGCCCTTGGCCTAGATTCATCAATAAGCATGTTTCTAATTAGTTCTTGGCAAGGTTTTTCTTTGTTTTGTGTGTGCATGTGGTTTTTGGGTATATGTGTATGTATGTGTTTCTGTGTGTGTGTGTGTGCCTATGACTCATTTGAATAAATTACAGTCATCGTAAATTTTGCCCAGAAATTCTGTAGAGGTGTCACATAAGAACAAAAATATTCTTGTGAGCACATATTAAAGTGCCAAAACCTTTTTACAAGGGTGCAGTACTATGCTTAGGCATATTTATTCCATCTCTAAACTTCCTCAACTGTGTTTTCTAATTTGTGAGCCATTAAGAAATTATGACTTGTCGTGTCTCTGTTGTCATTCATCTTTCGTGACACGAAAATCTTTTCAAAAAGCTGAGGGAAATGCCATGTAAAACAATTCATCTAATTGTTTTCTTTGCGTTAAATCAAATGTCATTTCCTAAGCTACAGTGTCCCGTGCTTTCCGTTATGTTGTGTTGCAAGTTGAAGCCCCAGTCCTTCTACCGTTGATGGGATATTAAATTGGATCACCGTGGTGTGAGGCCCCGTCTGCCAGATCTTTCCATAGTAAAAGAGGCTTGCTTTCTTTGTAATTAATTTAAAAAAAAATCTGTGGACTGATGCTATCAGTATTTGGGAATATTGTTCTTTATCAATACCATGCCCACTGATTCCAATATCCATTGATGATTGTGGTCTTGGATAACTATTAAATTAAGATAGACCCTTTCTAATCGCATCATCCTTGCTATAGATTCCTAAGCTGATATTCTTTGGTTAGATACCTTCCAGTCTTTTTTTTGGAATATGATGATGGATACAAGAATCCCCTTAAATTCAATAGATTTTATAACTAATGTATGTTAAAAATAACTCTAGGAAATATTCTGAAGCTATATAGATTCATTTTTTTCAGTCACCGCTCAGCATCACCAATGCACCTTCCTAAAATATGTGTCCCTTACTTCTGTCATTGCAAGCTCTTCTTTTCAGCATGAAAAGAAATGAGGATTTTGTTTCTTGGACCTCAGGGTGCTAACAAGATGGCCAGCTGGTTACGGAAATTTTCACTTATGGAGAACGAGAGACTAAGCATAGAGTTTAGCAATTTAGTCCATGACAATCCTTCTGCACTTTGGGGGGAAACAAAAGTCTTCCACATTGGGAAGTTGAGTTCTTTGGAAAGATAACATAAGACATTGATTGCCTAAAATAAAGATGGGGGGGGAATCCAAAGAACCAGCCAACACACTAATAAAAGAAACAGAGCAGCCGCCACAACACATAATTGACTTGCATAGGCTTCTGTGACGGCTGCTGGTGAGCAGCGCACGCTGAATAAGCAAGCCAGATGTGACAAGCATCTTATCCAGGTCTCCTTTCACGTTCTCAGCCTGCTACAATCTCATTAGCCTAACTCCTATATCAATACAGCAGCCTTCTCTCACAGTTCTAACTAAGCCATAAAAAGTTAAAAACAGAAGAAAAGATAAAACGAAATTGTTTAACATTTATTACAGAATTCAGTAAAATTTCACAAGAAAGTTAATTTACTTTTAGTGTCCTATCCATTTCCCAAAGAATTTTTATTTTGCTTAAAATAATGACTGTTTAAAGTGGGTGTTCCTGGTTATTACCAATTTTTATTTCCCAGAAATTGTTTTGGTATTTAATGAATACAATTTTTTTCTTAAGAAAATAGTACTAAGAAGAAAGGAAAAAAAGAGTTAAACAAAGAACAGAATAGGAAAAAGGAGGAAGGGTAGAAGAGAGAGGGAAAAAGAAATAAGGGAAGAGGAAACCTTAGGGTACCAATGAAATCAAGTTAAAGTTTCAAGGTCACAAATGCCTTAGTTGATTGGATTTTAGTTACTCCAAATTCTATGTAATACCGTGCATGTCAGAAACTATGGCTTCTTTCTTTTCTTTAAGGCTTTTTTTTTTTTTTTGCTTCCACTTTGGGTAAAATGTCCAGTTTGTTTATAAAAAGCAGAGAGAGAGAAAGAGAAAACAAGGCAAGAGTTTTTAAATGTGCCACAGGTAAGCAGATCCAATAAGTCCTCTATATAATGTTAGATAAGTAGAGACAGTTTTAAAAACTAATGAAGTAGTTCTAGAAGAAAGGGGGATTAACTTAATTTTAAACCACCAAGAATTAAAAGAATAATTAAGTCAATAACAACAAATGCTTCTAACTTTCTCGATGCATCCATATTCCAGCACTTTACATAACTAATTTCATCTCCACAGCAGTGTATAAAATAGTCGCTCTTCCAGCTTTATGATTTAGGGTGCCTTTATTTGCCTGACTTTCCAGATGATGTATGAGGCTCACAGAAAAGATTTTCTTCTCTGAAGAATATTCTCCTTGTTCGTATATGAACTCAGCCATCGCCACCAACTTGAGAGTCCACGTAGGTGGCTGGTAACTGGGGTTCAATCTAGAGATAGTGCCAAGGAAAGGAACTTCACAGTGTAAGCTGCCCATCTGCAAGATTACCAATGCATGGGTATGTGTGTGCTCAGCTGGCTTCCTGAGACAATGCAAGCTACTGTCCTGAAATGAGACTCCAAAACACAACCTTTAAAATCACCTTCTATATGTGTATTTTATAAATAGTCCTGGTACACCTTAGAAGAGGTCAAATGGCGTGCAATACAGTTCAAATAGACCTGTTAGTGTGAACAGTACAGGAC
This sequence comes from Ondatra zibethicus, assembly GCA_004026605.1. NCBI lineage: Eukaryota > Metazoa > Chordata > Mammalia > Rodentia > Cricetidae > Ondatra > Ondatra zibethicus. The sequence goes on along the minus strand of PVIU01005341.1, from coordinate 94,822 downwards.
CACTTCCTTGCAGGGGGGATGCTTTGACATTGTACATTCTCATTAGTAACTTGTTTCCTGGGCTCTAACTGCAGTGTCCTTGTTTGAACAAATAGCAATGAATGCCATGCATTCAGGGAAATGTTTGCACTGAATTAGGGTTTAGGATTGTTCTTTGCATTGGTCCCATTCCAGGAAGTAACTGACTCGTTTTATAATGGAACCATCCTAAAAGGATAAATCAGGGTGACCCACTTGGAGTCTTTTAAAACAATGGCTACATCTGCATTTCTAAAAAACCGAAAGAAAACGGCCGGGAACGTCCCAAATCAGAACCATGCCCAGAAACAAAAATATCCTTCTCAGGGCAAAAAAAAGAAAAGAAAGCAAACCAGGGAGGCATTTTAGTTCCCTGTCACATCAAGCTGGTCATAATTGGCTTTAACTGGCACTCCAGCCAGTCCCATCTTTCATTCACTTGTTAGGCTAAAGCTACCCATTTCTCCCAAGTTCACTTGCGAAGTCCTTACTGTTTTGTCACAGCGCCTCGATCTGAATTGACATTCATGTCTTCCCACAAAATGGATGCCTTTCAGAAGCCCTTGCTGTTGGCAGACTTGCTGTGGAAATACTAGTCTTAGGGAATATAGGCTAGCATCTGGCTTGGCATTTTATGCTACAACAGTGTCTTCAAGTCTTTCTAGGCTGTTCCATATCATTGCCCACAGGAGAAAAAGGACACTTAAGATGCAGAGCAGGGTGTGTATGCCTCTGGTGGAGACTTGTTACTGTTAGCACAGATCTGAAAAATAAATTCAATGGGATTTTTTTTGTTGTTTTGTTTTGTTTTGGAGCAATACATTTTGCTCCACAGGGCAATGAAAGCATTTACAGAGTTTGAGTTGGTTTTGTGCCCATAAAATGCAGTGGAAATCTGAACTCTCCCTCCTTTTCAGAGCATGGCTATCAAGTAGTCTCTATGTAAGTCCACATGTTTGGAAAGGAAATGAGCTATTTGGACACAGAGCTCCTGGACAGGATTTTAACAGCTGGGAGGCTCGTGTGTTAAGATAAATCCACAAGTATCCGTTTAAGGGGTTCTAAGGATTTATTAAGAGATGAAAGGGGTCCCTTTTATAAACACTCATGAGTACAGGATGCGGTAAATCCAGTTGCAGAGTCCTTGGAAAGCTGCGGACCAATAGCCTGCTACTTCACACCGCTTGACCAGGTCTTCACCTCCCAAGAGAGTGTGACCATTCTCCCTCTTTCCTTATAAGAGGTTACACAGGCAGACAAGAAACACCACCTCTATAGGGTCAGATAGCCCAAGGTCATGGGCTGAGGGAATGCCCACTACACTTGTGTGATAGACACGTCTGCTGCATCATGACGACCGTCTGCACAAAGATGGGAAAGTTAAATCACAGCCCTTGTGGACATGCTCTACCAGACACTAAAGTGATCCTCACACTGGCTACCTCCTCTGAACATATGCTGTGTACAATGTGATTTGCAGGGCCAACTGATAGATTTCTTTCAATGGAGGTATACAGTTATTCCATTTTTTTTAAAGGCGAGGGAGTATTTAACCAAAGCTGCAACCCCTATAAGTTAAAAAATGATTTCAAACATAGTTACCTGTGAATGTGAATATCCTGTGGTATACTAGACTATTGTCTTACTTATTTGTGGGTATGAACGTTCTGTTCCCCAAACAGAGTTAATGGGAAAAGGTGAGGAGGGAATGGAGAAAGGCATTTGGGATAAAAGTGGCCACATGAAGAATCACTGAAGGCCTCCAGCATGGCCAAGTCTGCAGGCAATCAAGAGGCAGATGCAGTGTGGAGGAAGAGATGCCTGAGCAGAAACAGACGAAAGGTTTTTCGTTTTGTTGTTTCTTTCTTTGTAGTGGGTAGTGCAAAGGTTCATAACTGCTCAAAGTGCTGAGGATAAGTTACTATTCAGCACTCAGTCCTAAATGGCACTACGATATCATCTCCTCCAAGGTTCAGGGAGCATCTTGGAAGGAGACAGAAAGAATGTAGGAGCTAGGTGTGGTGGAATGCTCTCTTCTGGACATGACATAGGCATTGCTCTCTTGAACACACAGCAACTGTTGTTACTCTCTCAGGTCCTGCACAAAACTGCAGTCATCACTGTTCCATAAAGGATTATGGGAAACTCGTGCAACCCCACCCCTTGCTGTAGAACTAGAGATAGCTCCTGGTTCCTGGGAGTGGAAGAGCCATTTGCTTTGGTGATGTAACCGCTGGTAAGCTGCCCTCATATATACTTCTTTAAGTGATGATAATCAAATTAATTGGGTCACAGGGACATAGAGACACAGAGAAAGAAGGAGGGGGAGGAAGAAAGGAGGAAATGAAAGAAGAAAAACAGATGAAAGTAGGAGGGGAATGCATAAGAAGGAAAAGGCAGTAAGTGGGAGCGGCTTGGGACAAGAGAGGGAAACGGGAAGTAAATGCAGTCAAATGCATATGCATGGATAAATTTGTAAAAATAAAACCCATTATTATGTGTCATTCATGCACACTAACAAACTTTCAGAAAGTCAAACTTGTTGATAAGATAGCAACAGAATGCACAGGAAGAGAATGCTTAGGGCAGCACCTTGACAGCTCAGAGAGTTACCTCAATGGGACCACTTTTGCTCACAAACTACAGACCAGACATAGACATATGACATTACTCAGAAGGAGTTGGTTAGAAAACTCTGCCCTGTGTCAGGAAGAATTACAGATGTGCTGGAGAAAACTTACTCCTTATCCGTACAATCTGTAAGGCTTTTTAAAAAATAAATTTACTCTATTTACTTAAATGAAGGTATTTAAAAAGAAATTTGGTCTGTTCCTAATAAAAAAAAACTTTGATTAATAATTGTATTTCTTTAAAACATGGGAGAAAATTAAAATAATTTTAAGACTAATTGTTTATATGTCAGTCAAATAATACTCCCGTGGACCACCTTGAAAAATCCTATTCTAGTGTAAAATAGTTCATATTCTTTAAAGACCTGCTATTTATCTGCAACACTTGAAGCATTTTTATGTGATTTTTTTTGTTTGTTTGTTTTGTTTTTCAAGGCAGGCTTTCTCTTGTAGCCCTGCCTATCCTGTAACTAGCTCTGTCGCTCTGTAGACCAGACTGGCCTCTAACTCAGAGTCCCACATGCTTCTGCTCCCCGAGTGCTGTTACTGAGTTCTTTTTATACTCGATAGTAGTGGTCTAAATTCCATTGTGGTAACAGTACAGTAGTGTGTAAGTGACATTTTTACTAATACAGGTGTACAAAGTGAGATGCTTTAAGTGCCTGAATAGACTATGAACTGAGTTATCTCTTAGTAAAGATGCTTTAAAAGGAAGTGATGATGGATACAAAGCATTCAATATTCAAAACATGTTTCCCATTAGATTTAAGTCTAGTTAAGTCACCTAACTGTGCTCCTCTAACGACATGGTTGATCGTAAGAGACCATTGAGGTCTGCTCATGTCCCTGAGTTAACGCCTCTCGAGAAGCCATCTGGCCGGTCACTGCTCACACATAGGAATGTCAGATCCTGATGCACTGTGCCCTTTGGCACTCACTCTTGGCATTGTTGATATTTTCATTCCAGAGCGGAGACTTGTCTGCATCTTGGGAAAACAAAAATGACCTGTATTCCCCACGACACGCTGTGATCCAGGAAGACCACACCGCCAACTACACAATTTTTCTACGAAGTACCCAGTGTCAATCTATTGTTTTAGATTGTAAAACACAGACATAAACATAAGCAAATATCTAACCATTTACCTTTTTATCAATCCTGGAGGAAAATAATCAAATTATTTAATATCAATTTGAAAAACTTTTTTGTTTTAAATTAATAATACGATGGTCATTTGCATAATTTTTTTGGAAAGTCTGTTTGGGAGTAGGAAGGTGTTTAATATTATTCAGGAATATTAAACATTAGCTCATTTAATCTTCTGAAGCACCCTGGGAAGTATTTAGTGCAGTGAACTGCTGTGTGTGCACGCTTGTCACTGAAAGTCTGCCCACAAAATGCACAGTAGGAACAATGACTCTGATGTGTTCAGTTTGGAGCAGCGGCCATGTGTCAATGTCGGCTCATCGGCTGTAAAAATTGCACCCCTTGACTGGAGGTGATATTGATGACAAAGGCTTCGCATGTGTGGGAATACATGAGACTTTCCAGTTTTGCTGCTAACCTAAATGTGCTCTCAAAACAGTCAATTAAAAAACTAGTGAAAGTGTCACCTAAACTGAGGCTCATGCTTGTTTTTCCTAGTTTACAACAGCCTTCATTTATTTATCGTCTTGTGAAAAAGATTGCCTCTTTCAGTCACAGATGTAGGATTTTGTTGGAAGGGCCTCAAATTTTATATTTAAGATTTATATAAAAATCATTTCTTTCCTGAGCAACTAGCAATGTTGAAAAGAGCCAGGCATCCTCTGGCTTCCATCCATATTATCCATTTGAGAACATCAGGGTGTGAAGCAATGGCAGAATTTGAGCACATGCAATTAGGCTGAGTTCACAGCCTCCGAGAGAAGTGGTTGCCTTCTTTCATTTCTAATGCTGGTGAGTTCAGTATGAGCATCATCCACATAATAAAAAAATCCCACCACACTTATGCACACACGCACATGCACACAAACCAATCTGGCTAAAAACTAGGGGAAAAAATGAGGTGCTATTTTTAATATACTGTATGTTAAAGGAGGATTCTCAAACACATCTGAATTTTTCAATTTTAAAGGTAAGTGTGGTCTTTTCAGAGGGTATTCTCTCTAAAATAGTTCCTTTCTTTTTGATGGTGGTCCTCTCTTGACTGTGTTGTGAAGTACGTCTGTGTCCAGAATGCCATCCATACACAGAGTGGTAAAAACCTCCATTCCTTTCCCGCGTCCAGTACAGTTTCCTTTAGCTACCACGTACATGAGCCGCCTGGGACAACTGGCTCTTCCCGCTGCCTCATCTCCATCTTCTCTCCATTCTTAGCAAGGTTTCAAGTGTGCCCGATTATTCTCTACTGTACCCCATGATGGAAGAGCAGTTGGCCTTTCATTTTCTTCATTTTCTTCTTACCATATTTTTCTGATCACGTTATAATTTCAGCTATCATTGGCTTATATTCCGAGTGCACAAACTGATATTCTCCTTGTTCTTTCCCTGGAGTGGTTCATCTACGTTAAACATCTAAATACATTTGAAGCAAGTCTAATAAATCCTTAAAGTATCAAATTGGAACCAATACAGACAAATCTCGGGAAATTATGTAGGTGTGGCTCGTGTCTAACCTACCGTCATTATGTTAAATCGTGATGTCTGAGGCAGCTGGTTGAATTTATATATTAAACATAAATTTTCTAAGTGACACTTTTACTAATACAGCATGATTTCACTTTCCTGAATTTCCAGTCCTATTCCATTAGAATGACTCAAATAGCTACACCAGAAACTCACAAAAATTTTCATCAGATTTAAGGTTTATGGAATATGTCACCTAAAAGATGTAAAAGCTACATAGCTCTCATTTCTTTCTCTTTTTTTTTTTGTACTGTTACTTCAAATTCAAAAGATTTACAGTGAATGGAAACGGGCTCAGAACTGAATGGGAATACATTAAAAATCCAAATTTGAACAAAAACTGCCTTATATTTTGTGTATATAACTGTAGGGTTTTTTAAACTTATTAAATTGTTGAGAGGGATCAGTGTACTCCAGGATTTTAATGACTTCGTGAATAAAAAATTATTTCCATATTTTTTCAAGCCACTATTAATTCACATGATAGATTATGTGTATAATTTTCCCTATGGTCCTGCAAGTGACCAGATTTCAACCAGCCCTGACAGTGGGCACGTTGGGCAGTCGCACAGTGGAATGGAGAAGTAATGGCAAATGGAAGTACAGAATGGACTTACCCACAGAAGAGTGGTCACTAGTGCTGTCCTTATTGTTTGGCTTATTTAGCAGTGTGTTTTTTATGGTTCAAACTGCCTTCCATGGGTTTGTTTCAATGCAGAGTCTTTTCAAAGCGGAACACCTGAGCGCCACACTACAAAAGTGGGTCAGAGAAAAAGAATGATCCATTTAGGAGAGAAAGTCACAGCTTCCTAGGGCTACAGAACTGTTGCAGATCCTTTGACATCTGTATAAATTTCATAGCAATGGCTGTGTGGCACAGGCCGCTGATGGAGTGGACGGCAGGATCCTGACCGGATGAAAGATGCAAAGGCAAAAGAAGCTTTATAACCCCATAAAGAAGAAGAATGCGAGAAATGTCAAGGATCGTGAATGGGGTAGCGGTTAAAACCATATCTTATCCAGAGTTTTTAAGGGTGGGAGCTATAGATAGCAAAGGAGTAATTTGCAAAAGGTCTGAACTTTGACTGTGTTGTCTGCATTGGAAACCTCGGCCTCTTGCATATGCAACCACTATGCATTGCTTAAGTCAATATTTCTTATTCGATTGAACTGTACAATCATGATCATAAATTAACAGCTAACTGGCAACCTCTCCTTCCTTCCCTTTACCCTTTTTCTGCCCTTCCCCAATCTGTCATTTCCTCTCTTGTCTGAAGCATGTAACTGTCTATATCTTGACCAGTTCTTTGGGTGAAAAAGTAAGAAGTCCCTTCAACCATGGGCTGACTATATTATAATTTAAAGCAATAAGAGCGTAGTGACTTGAAAAACAGGAAGTATTCTTAGTCATTGGTCATTAACACATTTTGTAGACAATAGGACCTACATTTAATAGTCTAGCTCTCTGTGCCACCAGGGTCCTTCATGTCCACTCCTGACATCAGTACTAAAAGGATCAGGCAGGCTGTTTAAATCAGTGGCGATTTAAAGCAGTGGAGGAGCCCTGAAAAGGAAACTAAAACCTCCACACCCGCCCACCTGTGTTTCAGCTGCAAAGCTTCCAAGAAGAAAATGAACAGAGAGAATGAGACGAGGAGCGAAATGGAAAATAAAGAGAGCAGTCTATGGATTTCTCCCTGAATCAAGAACGGAATACCCCCTAAACTCCGGATCAAGGCTCTGCCGCGAAGTTAGATTGTTTCCTGGTGCAGCTTTCCTCAGTGGATCAGACTGCAAAAATCCTAAGAAAAATCAGGTTGGGGGAAAAAATGAATCAAAGACTTAAAGATTCTGTTTCATCAGAAAAAAAATCTGCCAATATCCAGATTAATCCATTCATAGCTTCTATCCCTCGGTAGAAATGATGGTTTAACACATGAGCTCTGGCAATTCAGTGGACTTTCTAATCTGCTAGGTTGTACACCTCTTCAAAATGAGTTATAATAAAACAATAGCAAGGGGAAAAGGCATTAACATTTCAGCAATGCAATTTCTTGGGCCAGATGGGAAACCGTTTGAGCTTAAAATGGACTGCAATGAATAAGGGAGGAAAATATAAAACCTTGTGTATATTCAGTTCATAACCAAAATTTCCTGATGTGTGCTTCCTTATAATGTTTCTGAATTTCAGGTTTGGCTTATGAGGCATATTGGAGTCCAACTATGGAGACTTCCATTAACCTACATACAGATGCACAGTGTGAAGTTATTTCTGGAATCTTCCACGTGACTGAACAGAATGCGCAGAGTGAACTCTCAGGCTTCCTAAAAAAACAAGTCTGTCCTTCATGGCAGCTGAGGACCTACCCTGTCCTTCAGGTTCTTCAGGGACAGGAATGTCACGCCATAAGCTCTTAATCACCTGTTTAGTTCACCGCCTACAATGCTTCCTTTTGCACTTTTATGTCTTGGATTAGGCTGCCCCCCCCCCAACCTTCCTTAAGTGACAGGCAGCCTAGAAGAATCTGTTCTGGCTTTATAAGTTGTCTGCTCATATCTATTTTTTTTCATGTGAATGCTAACTGCTTTTGAAGATAATGAGATAATTTTAGACCTAAAGAAGCTTGTCAGTACAGAAAATTTCCACATACCTTTTATAATTTAATTGAATTTTAATGGATTTCCATGAATATTCCTTTTCTCCTCTACAGTTTAATCCAGGGTTGCATATTGCATACAACTGTCTTATTCTCTTTCCATGGCCACTCCCGTCTTTTCATCACCCCTCTCATCTCCTCCTCTGTTCATTCTTCCTTTGATTCCTTCTTTCTTTTCTTCCGCCACTGTTTGGTAGCCTAAGATATTCCAAGATGATCCCAGATCTAGAATTAACCAGTTTTCTAAGCAACACTCATTTCTCTATTTGAGAATGGTGTCCACAAACCAAGATTTGGATATTAGGTATGCCTTGCCACATTTGGCTTTTGCTAATTCTTATTCCTCCTTGCGGATAGAGCTAGGTCCCATTTGTTACTAATTCATGCCTACTCAAACAAATTCACAACCACAACTCAGAACCATGGGGTTCCTTTTAGGATTTACCTTTTCTTTATCCCTCAAAATGTGTGACTTGGGTTCCCCCCATCTACAACATATTCATCTTCTTGATATGCATCTGTGCATATTTTGTCCATCATAAAAGCACATACTTTTGACAAATGTTCAAAGTCATGTCACCAGTCGCAGAGTTCCACACCAAACAGTTCATTACCACAAATTTGGCTCAGGCTGACCCTCTCTACACCATTAGTTTCCAGGTATCATATGAATGCAATCTCATATTCTGTAGCCCTCCAAATCTGACGTCTTTCACTTACCAAGAGTCATTTAGAGTCCATTCTGTTCCTGTCTGCCTCGGTAAATAGTCTGTTTCTCATCAGTGTTGAATACTGCTCCATTTCACAAATGGACCGCAAGTTTTTCCCCTCATTCACTAAGACACCTGCATTGTTTCCTATATGTAACTCAAAGCACTAAAAATAAAACTGCCGTCTATAAACACATTGAAGTTTTTTGTGAGTATAACTTTCATGTCCCGGGAGTGGATTCCCACATGAACAATGTTTAGAAAGACTTTATAAGAACATTACCTAACTTTATAAGAAACTGACAGGCGATTTTGCATCATCTGTATCATGTTTATATTACTACCAGGATGATACCTATGGCCACATACCACTTTGTGCCCCTGCCAGTACATGGCATTATTCTCAAGTCCTCTACCTTTAGTTAGGGTCGTTTTGAGCAGTCAATATTCAATAAAAAATAAAATTTTATATTGTGTCTTGTTTTAGCTTAATATTGTTCATTCTGTCTTCTCTGACTTCTTTGAGCTTCTTTGTTTGGTCGATTTGCTTGCTGAGTCCACTGGTTCCTGGATGTAGGACCTAAAGCTCCCACTGCTTTTGATCCTTCTCTGTTTGTGCACTTTAAAGTTTTGCTGTTCACACACCAGATGCATATTTGTTGCTCATGTATGAATAACATATGTATATCACACATAAAGATACACAATTGGATAGCATTACATATTGGTGGGGAATTGATACACTCTCACCATGTGATGTCTTTCTTAGTAATTACATTTCTTCTTCTGAAGACTTCCTTGCTCCCTGTCACACTGGTTCAAGAGCTTTCTCTTGCTCAAACAGAACTTGTGTTTGGGACTTTCTTTGGGCCTTTTACAACTCTCCTGTTACACTTGTTTAAGGAAAGAAGGTATTTTTGTTGACAAAAGACAACTGAGACTTGCTTTTACATCTTGACAGTCTTCACATTCAACTATTTTGCACAAGTATATTCCTGAATTTGTTTCATGTTGTCCTTTATTACCCAATGTTTTTCTGTTTGTTCTTTATTTTGTTGGGTTTTTTTGTTGTCAGTTTAACATTTCCCTCAATTCTATGCTTGTTTACATTCATTTATTTTTTTGAAATACCCTTTAAATGTTTTAATGGCTTAATATTTTAATCCTTGAGTTTAAAAAGATATCTTCCATTGATTAAATTTATGACATTTTACATATATCATCAAGATTTTTCCAGTTATTGTCTAGTCTTGTTTCTGTTAATGTGTAATATGCTTTAATCAAACTGCCTTGATGGTTTTTCATCTTCAATGGTTTCTACAACAATTAAAAATAGGTAAGGCAGCAATTCTGCTTTACCTTCATAAAGTTCTTTTCTAGCATTTTCTTTCACTGTTTAGACTGAAGTTTTGGACTGACATAATTATCCTTCACTATGAAGAAGTATCTTTGACCTTTCTTAGAGACTATGTCCTTTTGATGCAGATAGCCACACAGAGAGCTGGGGGGTGGGGTAGCTTGGGTTACATGAGACCCTATTTCGAACAAATGAACAAAATAAAAATAATGTTTGAGAATTGGTGGTCAGGGGTGGTGGTGGTGGTGTACCTAGGACACCAGAGAAGGAAAACCAGATTGCAAGTGGTGATTTCGTGTTGATTTTTTAAAGGGTTTCAGGTTTCGTTTGTTTGTCTGAAATAATGCCTGATTTTCTTCGTTTTTGAAAGATAATTTCATGGGTTATTGAATTCAAACTTAATTTTCATTTTCTTTAATTACCTTAAATTTGTCTCTCTGTCATGATCTTAAAGTCCACCATAATTCTTCCTGTTGTGTATGCTCTACTTCTTGGCTTTCTGACTGCTTTCCAGTTTGTTTTCTGCTTTTTGTTCTTGACAGTTTGCATATGATATAACTCTACACCTTTTTCTTCTCCTTTTTGCATGTCTTACTATTATTTTTGGAAATTCTCTGCTACTATTTTCAGATATTTGTTCTTCATCCTCTCTCTTTTTATTCTGGAATTCAAATTACACATATATTAGAATACTGAAAATTATAGCAATTTGGGTATTGTGGGCTGTTTTTACTTCTCTGACTCTACTGTCTTTATGTTTCTCTTCAGGCAGTTTCAGCTTCACCTTAACTTTCCTTGGACTGTGTCAACTCTAAATATGATCTCATAAAAGGGGCGTGTCTCAGTGGGTGATGTGCTTATTGTGTAATGGCATGAGGACAGGTTCTTTAAATCCATAAGGCTGGATGGTAGCACATCTGTGAGCCAGTAGTCCTGAGAGACAGAGATGGGTAAATCCTGAGACACTCTTGAGCTAGCTAGCCTGGCATACATCTGAGCATGTGCGTGCGCACGCGTGCGCGTGCACACACACACACACACACACACACACACCTTTTAAAAGTTGACTCCATAGAAGGTGTTCTCCAGCTTTTTTTTTCTCCCTTTAGCATTTCCATTAGATTCTTTTTTTTTGTATTTTCTACTTCTTCCGAAATTACCCACCTTGATATCCTGAGTCTTTCATATTTTATTTACAGTCATTAAAATTTCCAACTCTACATCTTATCTAAACTTGTGTCTTATTGGCCTCAACTTGGGGGATAATTTTAATTAGTTGCCTTTTTCGATGCCTTATACTTTTCTGAAAGTTTGGCATTTTGTAAAGACCCTTAGAGGACGACATGGCAGATGTAGTTTCTGCGAATATATGCACCTTCCCTTATGCAACACCTTCAATGTCTGGGTTTGGGTTAATAATGAGGATTATTGTTACTGGACACTCCATTGCACCATAGATGGCAATTTCCTATGATAACGGGCACTGGTTTGTAATGCCTGCAGTACACTTTGCTCAAAGTCTCCGCTTAACACTGGGTCTTGTGTTCTTTGTGTGTTTGTGGTTCTGTCTTATTTCATCCTCGCAAGTGCTCTGCTATCTGAAGTACATTAGTTTGGTGGATTAGGGAGGTGATGAGGAAGGAAAGGAGTGAAGCGCTGTATCCCACATCTTATATGTGTGACCTTTGTGGTCCTTCTGCCCCCAGCACTACAAAACTGAGCCAGCCACTTGTTTTTCATTCTTCCTGAAGATGGTGGGGTTTTTTTCTGTTCATTTTCTTCTGCTTACCTGAGTTTATACCAATGCCTAAGGAAGAGGTGGTTTGTTGTTTTTATCCTCATTGTGTAGGTATTTTCTTTCATAAGACAGAAGAAAAGTATCCTATGGCATTTCTTGAATGTCTTGTAGGATCACTACGATGAAAACTTTTCTTACAGATCTTCTGACATTTTTTTCTGAACACCCTTTAGACAGAATTATAAAGAAGCTTCAAGAAGGTGTGGCCATTGCTAATGTCTGAATCATACAGGGGATCCATACTATGTCTCCATCCACACTCAGCCTTTCTAAAGTGTCTGATCATCTCCACCTCAAATAACTATTTGCAAGGCATTATCTCTGCTTGAAACCTCAGCTCTCAGATAGCCTCAAAAACATGGGGAAATATAAAGCTGATCTGACGGCTATACATTTTAAACTTAGAAATAGCTCTGTTCTAACACAGTATCTCCAAAGACATGCCTGCTTTTCCTCTTAGACAATTACACATTCATAGACTTCTCCTACTAGATTTTCCCTTAATTAGAAAAACTCATTTCCATTGATTTTTAACTTAAAGAAAGTACATACTGAAATTTTAAAAAGGAAAAGCAAACTGTTTCTTTGGTGGGAGCTGGTGGAGCTCAGGAACTGCACGTGTAGAAGAGACTGATTTAGTTTCTTCTGGGCCAAGCTGCCATTCACACATCCTGCAAGAATAAAGAAATACTTTCAGTGGCAGAGAAATAGATATGGACAATATGGCGGGAGAGGGTTGTTTTTCTGATGTCTGAGGTCAAGACAGCATTCCTGGTAGCTTCTTGGTCTCTACATCCTTCTTTGTTGCATGGGAGACCTGGGGATGGTAATATATTTTATTAGTCTTCAGTATATTCCCCTTTCTCTTCAGGGCAGCAAACATTTTCAAGAGCTTGAATTCATTTACTTAATTTTTTTTCCTTTGGGAAGAATATTTGTTTCCTATCTAATGGCACATACTATGTTAAAAGTTGGGAATTTACAGTAAACCAAACTTCTTAAAGCAGTTCATAGAATAGGATACAAAGGAATATGCACACCGTGCATGATAAGTGATGCAACAATGTGCACAGAAGTTTCATCATGGCCAGAGAATGACGTACGGTGGCTGTTTTGAGAGGACGTGGTATAGAGGATGGCACTGTTTTACTTTGGGTCCTTTCAAGTGCTGAGTATGTAACTTGACCAACTTCAGTAACCTCTTTACTGCCCAATCATAAAGTGAGACTAACAATGACATCTCCTGATGCAACTGTAAAATCAAATTATATTATATAATTATATATGCATATGCATACAGTAGAGTAAGTTGCATGAAACATCAAGAATCTGCTCTTGATCACCGTGTTAATCAGCTGACTTGACTATGACAGAATACCTGCCCACGTGCACTGTAATAGCATCATTCACAAGGCAGAGAGCAGGAGCCCAAGTTCAAAGGCAGACCAGGTTATATAGCAAAATCCTGTAAAAAAAAAAATGAATAAACAAATGATAGTAGCAAAACAACAGCCCTGGGACATTAACTTGTAAAAAAGGAAAGATTCACTATAGCTTGCAGCTTTGGCAATGTAATCTAGGAGTGGAGAATCTTGATGGGTTCTGGAGGACAAGAAAATGAAAGGCAGATAGGGTCACAACCCCTTTAAGGACCCAACACCAATTATCTAAAGACCTCCCTCTGTGTCTGTCTTATTTCCTAAAAGGTTGAACCACCTCCTACTAGAACCATCCCAGAAACAAAGCGTTTAAGACTCAAGCTTTTGGGAGCATTCAACACCCGGTCTGTAGAAATGACCCATGAAGAGAGAGCATGGTTTCATACAGCTCAATTTTATGTTCTGTCCATGCTCACCAAAATGCCAAAAAGTTAGTATAGCAAGTTGTATCATCTTTACAATGTGGGGTTGTAACCTTTGGTACCTGTAGTTCCGACTCTACCTGGAAACAAGGTCCATGCCATGATATTAAAATTGAGATAAGGATATTGTGGATGGGCATAAGCCCAAAATGCCAAGATAAATGTTTTTATAGGTGTAAGAAAATAAAGACTTGGATATAGGACTCAGAAAGGTACCCAGACACAGGGCCATGTGGCAAAGGAAGGAGATACTAATACCATGCCTGTAAGCCTGGGGGTATCAATGGCTCTCAGAATCTAGGAAGAGGCAAGGAGGCCTACCCTAAAGTCTTGGGGAGGGGCACCACTATCTTCTGGACTCTGGACTTTTGAATTCTTCCCTGTAAGTGTGAGATAATATTTCATCTTTATTTTAAGCTATCAAATTTGCAGAAAATGTGCTGCAGTAGCTGAAGGGAATGAATCCAGGTGGCAAATGCTCAGTAAATTCCATCTATAATGATTGATTGAATCTCAGAAGGAAAGTGATTCATTTTGTCAGGGTAAGAGCTGCTAAAGAAAGGGCCCAGTGGTTATCATTTAGGGAAAAAGGAAAGGCATGCCAGATGAGAGGTACAAGAACCCAATGTATAAGAAAAAAAATGTAACCCTGTGTATGTAGTCCATCAGGAAATTTCTTGCTGTACTAATAGGGGGTCATTAAGTGGAATCCCCAGAACTCAGACAAAAAGCCAAACGTGGTGGTACATACTTGTAATCTCAACACTGGGGAGGTAGAGCCAGGGTAATTCCTGGAACTCTCTGGCCAGCCTACCCAAGTCAGCAAGCAACAGGACAATAAGAGACCTTGTATCAAAAGAGAAGGCAGACAGCTCCTGAGAAATGATGCCCCAGGTGACCTCATATGCATAGCTACATGAACCCACACAAACATTCACCCCCAATACACATACACACACACACACACACACACACAGAGAGAGAGAGAGAGAGAGAGAGAGAGAGAGAGAGTTATTCTTGCTATTAAAGACCAAGGTACCAGAAGTCCTTTTACTCAAATCTGAATTGCTCAACTTAATTTTCAGATCACATCATACACATCATTCAGTAAATATATATAACAGAGTGTCTATAAAGAGCTGAGGGGGATGCAACAGAGTTCCAGGGGTTTCAAAGAGACCTGAGAAGCAGAGGCAAAGCCATAGTGGTGCATGAAGAGTGTTCTTGCAAATCAGATAACTAACCCTGTTCTGCTGGAGGAACAGCTATAAAGTCAAAGATGAAGTGCAGGAGTGATGTGTGACAGAGCTAAGGAGGGGAGGTGCAGGAACAGGTGTAGACAAATGGCCAAGGGGATGGACGGCAGGTCCAGACAGGTGAAGGAGCAAGCAAGCAGCTGACAATGTGAGCAGCCCATGTCAACAGTGAGCACAGGTTGGTGGAAGCTATTGCCATCATGATGTTGGGTGCCATCTTTCTCTTTATAGCGTCCAGATGAGGGAGCCAGACCCTTTCCTCAATCTGGCACATCTAATAAATTCTCAATGCTATTTTTCCTGATGTTAGTTTAATATGCAAATGTGCTCCTATAGCCTTAATTTATTTCGATGAATTTACGTACTGGTACCCTTCTGTCAGCCTTGTGAGTCCTGTCAGATAGATAGTGTTGTCTATCCATGCACTTTCGTGCAGAGTTACATTTTATCCTCAGAGTGAAGTCAAACCCTGCCTGTAAGATGGCATCTCTCAGGACATGGCAGAGTCTGAAAAGCCATTGTTATATGCAGTATCTAATGCCTTGAGCCAGTACCTAGCCTCTTCATAGACAGGCCCATGAAGGCTCCATCATGACTTGTTCTTTAGTGATCACTGAAGCTAAGAGAAAGGGTGTGGTTATCAATTCGCTGGCTCTTCACCTTTCCCATACATAGTGGCATATTACTTCCATTCACAAACCACCCCAGCCACACATGATATCTAACGTGGAAATAGCAAACATATTTAAAACATAACAAAAAGATGATTGAATCATGTATCCCGGAAAAGAGGACTCTTTCTGAAACTCCTAATGTAGAACACTTGCATGGAGAAATGAGATTGAGAAAAGCTGAGTGTAAAAGTGCCTGTAATTTCAGCACTTGGGGGGGGGGCAGAGGTAAATCTTCAGTTTAAGGTTTGCCTGGGCTACAGAGTGAAACCATGTCTTAAAGCAAAACAAAAATGAAAATACCAGCAAAAATAGAAAAAATAAAAAACAAGCAAGTCCCCACACCTTTAAATATTTGGAAGAATCACTCCAGGAAATGAGAGAAATTACTGATAGGATAAAAGCAAAGGAATTGCTGAATGAGAGAGAAGACATCAGAAAGACAGGGTGCATCCATTCCTAGTGGAACAAAGCGATAGGCTGCCAGTACTTTCCTCCGACAGTTTCAGTGTGCGTGTCAGAGAAATACACGAGACAGGAAGCAGGCCTGACTCAGGGTTGCACTTGAGCCAGAATGAGGTCACTCAGCCAGGGACGGAAGTCTATCGGTGACAAAATAGGAATGACTACAAGCTCTCTTTTTTCAAAACAAATTGTGATGAGAAATTGAGACACAAAGGGAGACATTGACTTGAGAAACAGGGAGAGGCAAAGGAATTCGGGGTCATGGTGATATTGATGTGATGGCCAGGTGTTTGTAAACGATCAAGAAAGATATAAATTTCTTGTCGCTTTGGCAAGTTGAGAGGTGGGTTATGGATCTTCCAAAGGTACAAGAAGGGGAAGATGTCTAGATTAAAAGTAATAAGGAACTACACATCTAGTCTTTTGACTTCATTTGAGAACCTCTCTTTTGTTTTAGACATTGGGTTTAGTTTCCTTTTAAAGTTTGTGCTCAACTGTATCATTGAACATCAGTAAAATAAACATATTTGAATCTGAGACATTCAGGCTTTGGGACAAAAGGCCTGACTTAAGTTCTTTCCTAACAATTAGTGATGAATTATCATTTGCAAGCAATTTCACCCCTCTTGTCTCACTTTCTCCATGTATAAATTACATTGGTCCAATCCATACAGATTGCTTATCTACTTGTTACTGTATATTTATATGATGGCTTTCATGCAATGCATTCTACTTAGTCTGCAAATCTGTGAACTTTCAAATATAACACTTTGTCTTTCATCATGAAGTCCAGGATGAAAAGCTGAATCTTAATTTAACGTCGTATCTATGCTTTCTCAATAGAGAATGCACATTTTCTTGGCTATTTTTGTTTTGTTTTGTTTTGTTTTTACAAGAAAAGAAGCTCATCTCTCTCATCTTATTAGTGACCTCCATCCACCCAGATCTACAAATACAAACCATTATAATCTTTCTGAATTTCTCTGATCCCTCCTACTCACATCCAATCTGCCTCCGAGACCTATACATTCTGTCTCTGGGACGTGTCTATAATCCATTTCTGTCCCCACGCAGCTCAAGCTCCGTCCATCTCTGGCCTCAGTGATGGCGATGCACTCCTAATGGTTAGCAACTCTCCACTACACCTGGAGTCTTTCTCACCGAGGCAGTCAACGTGAGCCTTTGAAATTACAAATTAAGTCACATCCTTTCCTTCCACCTGCAAAAACCTCCCCCATTAGCCTTAAATCAAATTGAAATCCTTGCCTCTGGCACTAATCTCTGGCTCCTGTCATTTCCCACATCGGTACCCTCTAGCTACATCAGCATCTTGTTTATTTTTCAAACGCAGAGCATGCTTTGCCTGTCAGAGTGTGTCTGGACCTGCTCTGCATTCGGAACAGTCCACTTTTCTCCATGGCTCCTGAAATGGTTGTATTCTGCTCAAAGAGATATTTCTTCATTCATGTATCCTCCTTTATGTATCCTCTTCTTCCATGTAACAGGATCAAGCTGAACACTCTCAAGGGTGAGAATGAGCCACAGCTATTGTAGATAGAGTACCTTTCATGATATGATTTTAATATGTCATTGCCCATATATGGTCCTAATTTATATGACTGACCTATAAGGTGATACTTTCTTTTTTAATTTGGGGGAATAATATATTTATGATTCGGTGCCTCATGGTAGTAGTACACAGATGGAGTTGTAAATGCTACTTGTAAAATAGAGTCACTCAGAGAAATACAGTGCCACAAATTCCACGGATTTATACAATGTGCAGGGTCTTATCTCAATGTATACAAAATGGTACAATATGTTCACATTACCAAGACATAATCCTCTTAAACACTTGAAATCAGCTCTAGGTTACTGAGGACACCTAATATGAGCTAAATGCTTTGTGAGTGATTGCTGGAATATATCAGTGAAAACATTGATTGGTACATTTTCATTGGACACTACTTTCCCCCACATCTGTTGTTTATGGATGCTTGACTCTGTAGATACAGAACCAGTGGATACAAAGAGAACACTGTGTATCCTTCTCACCCAGATAAAAATAACAGTTTCACGAAATCAAGTCTTTCTCTATCTGGTCAATTATATTGTATCCTAGCATTTGAAACAGTCCCAAGTGCACAGTAGCTGCCATTCAACGCTTTTTTGTTCTTCTTGCCCATTCCAATGTTCAAAACAGAGACTTCTGTTTTATGGCTACTCAATATGTATGCATTTGTTCAAGAAATATTTACTTAGCATTGATGATTATTAGATATATGATTATCAATTTTTTCTATTTTATTATTAACAAAGTAGTTCTACCCCAGTACATGTTTTTCTAAAGAAGCTTTGTATTGATACCCAAAGCAGCAAATCTTACCACAAACAAAACATTCATCTTCACCTGATGCCACCTTCCTTTTTAAAAGACTGTTTTTATATAAAGAGCTTTCTGTTGAGCATTAAGGCTACCAAAGAAATAATTAAAAGTCTGTTTTCTTTCCAGCTATGTGGCAAAATATTCAGGGAATCCTTGTCTACCCTTGGTGTGTCGAGAGGCCCTGGTTTCTGCCGTTTCCCAAGGTATGAATATAGTTGTGATTAAAAAGAGCTTGAATTTTTATGCTGAAAATGCATGTGCTTCCATTTTCTAATGTCAAATGAATCCCCACAATTTCAGCACTTGATGGTCCTTATTATCGTGAAATATTCTGCAATTAACGAAAATATTTAGACAACATTCATTTGTAGAATCATAATATAAAGTATTCTCTGTTTTAAGATGAAATTTTGCCTGAGGCTAGTTCTTACAGGAGCTCTGAGCTTTCCCGTCACACATTCATTAATACTTTGTCTGAACTCAGCGATGGTTTTCAGGCCTTGGCAATGCAAGTGTTTCTCTCCCATTCATGAATCTCAACGATCTTCTCTAGCTGTTGATCTCACGTCCACAGCCTCTCATCTCGTTTTAACACTGTTTTCTGTTATAATTCCCGTTAGCTCCTTATTTCCAAGAGAATCTTTTTTTTTTCCTTCTTGACTAGCTGTTCTCTCCCAGTGCAGATCATCTTCTTTAGAGAAAGCCAGAGATGTGATGTAAAATGGGCTGTGGTTCCCACTGACCTCAAATAATCTAGAGGCTGCAATCTGAATATAACAGAGGGCAGAATTCAAAAACATGAAAATGGAAGAAAATTTTATTTTTGTTACTCTTTATGAAATGAATCTGTAACAGTACATCTGACACAGAACATAACCCCCAGAAATCGCACTATGACACTGACATACTTCTCATGAGTGTGGCTGTTATATATTTCTTGTCCCATTTGTTATTTTTTTAAAGGTATGCTAGGGGGGAAAGCTGGTCCCACGAAGGGCAGCTGGTCCCACAAGGGTTGCAGGGGGTCACCCAAGGCCTCAATGGATCCCCTTGGTGGGTGAGAGACTGCTCTGGGTGAGAGACAGACAGATAAATCATGCATAGAGAGTTTGGGTATAGAGTTTATCCAGTGGGTTATGGAGGGGAAAGTGAAAGGGAGAAGAGGAAAAGGGGGAAGAAGAAAGAGAGGCAGAGAGAGAAGGGGGGAGTGGTGGGGAGAAGAGAGAGAGTAGTTACCTCTTCTGAAGAGGAACTAGAAGAGAGAGAGCACAGGCTGGAGGAGGTAGGAGACCTGCTTTCAGCCAAAGCGGGCAATGCTGGGAGTAGGTAGGGCTTGTCTGTTAAAGGGACAGGGTACTCAGGTGACAGGCCAGGCCAGCAGATCATAAGACCATTGATGCTGAGCTTGGCCATGAAATGCCTTTGGTCAATTAAATATTAGTGGGTGGGTAAGACCCAGATTTAAACATGCTTCTGTGATTTGGCTTGATCTTTTATGTTATGAAAGCACAAATCAGTAATCACTCTCCTTTATCCAAACCAGAGGATAAGACACAAGGGCCAGGCATGATCCTATGAAACTTACACTCAGTTTGGTGCAGATACAACAAGCCTGTGACAGTCAAATTATAGTTGCCTTGCAGGACTGTGAGCACAAAAGTCGATGTTTGTGGTAAGCAGCTGAAATTTTGAAATAGTTTGTTACATGCAGAATTTGACTTTGGCTTATTTAAAACTCCTACATGAAAATTTTTGTGTTCCTTTATAATACGTTCCCATGGTATTTTAAATCTACATCTATTACAGTGCCTCTAAATTGGTAAACGCTCTCATTCAAATCTGTGTATCTCTTAAACACTAAGTAACTTTGCCATAAGGTCATGTCTCATTGCAAGTCATTTTTAATTCTCTTGTCCTGAAACTGGCACGCAAAGTGGCTGAGAGTAAACAGTTTTGCATCTATAATGAAACTGCCTTTTGCATTTCCTTTGAGCGTTTAAAGGTAAGGCTATACAACAGACTTAGAAAGAAATCTAATATGTGAGGTTTTAAAGAACACAAATTCACTGATCATAGTGCTGTATTTCAGGGTTTAAAAAAAGCTCCATTTGAAGAGTAGGAAAGAAGGATAAATATTATAGTTACATATTTGTGTCACTACTACATTCATAGGTAGAAATCTTAGTCTCCATCATATATGGCTGGTGGAAGAGAATTGGGTCATGAAGACAGTGCCCAAATGGAGTGACTTGTTCTATAAAAGGGAATCCCCAGAACTCTTTTGCTCTTACTCCATCATAATAAGTACAGGGAATCAACGGTCTGCAGCCCAAAACAGGGTCTTCTGCAGAACACAACCCTGTAATATGCAACTTGCCCATTAAGCTTCCTGGCATGAGGAATACATATGGCACAAAGATACAGACCAAACTAAGACATGGGAGAGAAGAACTCTTTGATATCACAACATGAGCATTAGGTGGAGTTTATAAAGCTAGTATGGCTGTTTAAATACTAAACAAATCCTAAGTCATTATCATTTATTACAGCCTATTGAGAAACTAGATTTATATAACTTACTTTTGATATTACTGGGCAAGTTCTTTTTGGACATTAATTTTCACTGATTTGAACCTTTTAAAATTGGCCAAAAGCAGTGATAAAAACAAGACCCAAGTCAGAAGCTACCCACATGACTGAAAAGAATAGATAGGAATACAAGCGCGCATGAACATGTTTAATTTGTCTACACTAGTTAAGAAATGAGGCTTCAAGTTATGATTAAAATATATATGTGAGAATTTGATTTACAGCACAGAAAATATGCTAATAGTCACAAAATGTTCAGACCCTACATTGTCAGGGAGGACAATTTGCAGTTTTAAAACTGGGTCTATTAGACTATCAGGTATGAGTTTCATCGTATGAGAATTGAAAGACAATATAATATCTATTGTCACAGGTCATCCAAACCCACTGACAATAAAATAATACTGTTGGCTTTCCTTAAGTGTCAGGAGGCACTTCTACACTGAGCACACTGCCCCTTTAAAACTGTGTAATGTGTCTCTAGGTATTTTTTCAGCTGAAGCAGACCTCCTTGTTCAACTTTGAGCTATGTCAGACTACATCAGTATCTATTGTTGCTGTGTAAGATTGAAGACCGATGTCCAAAGAAAGCTATTATTTCTAGGGATCCTGTGTTTACACTGCCCATACATTCACACCTGTCTGAAATTGGTAACAAATTTTCATCCTTAGTAATACAAGAGCATATATTTTTATTATTATTATTATTGGAATTAATATAATTACATCATATTCCTTGTGAAGGCCCAAAAATGTGAGCCTATTTCCACCTTGTCTGAAGGTGACAGAGTTTCAGCTTGCTCAAATTTATTGCCATTCCACCCTTACCAAAGGTCAGAGTTGGAACTTATTTCTATTCCTTCCAGGTTATTGTCTGTTTCTACCTCAAACAAAGGTCCCACCTAAATTTAGATCAGAAAATTCTGCTCTCTTACGGTTATTGTCAACAGGTGTGGCCAATATCCAAACCTTGTATTTCAGGTATAGAGAAGTAGATCTGTTTCTACCCCAAACAAAAGTCTAAGAATACAACTAAGTTTCTGTTCCCTTAGGGAGATAACTATGGATTCCACTCAGGGAGTGGGTTGCCTACAGAATGTTTTGGTCTAGGGTGTGAACTTGACTTGTCTTGTTCTAGCAACAGAACATTTAACTAAGAATGTAGCCCACAACCTTCAACAGGTATGTTCATTTCCTTGTATCATGTTAATGCAGTTTAATCTTCTCCTACCTTTTGGGGTCAGGGTATTTCAAGCAAATGGAAATTAAATGTGAATGATTTCAGTGTTAACTGGAACTCCCTCTTGGTGCTTTCATATATTTTCTTTTTTATTATTTTCACTCATGTCTGCATACTCTTTACTATTTTTCTAATCCCCTTGTCCCTACCCTGGCAAGTGGTATTTTTGTTGAAGCTGGTCTCTGACAATTCCTCTTCCTTTTCGTCCTTCCCATCACTCCCATGAATACCTTCCTGCCCTCTCTCTCAATTTCGTGTTGATATATTGGATAGATAGATAGATAGATAGATAGATAGATAGATAGATAAATAGATAGGTAGATAGGTAGATAGATGATAGATAGATAGATAGATGATAGATAGATAGATAGATGATAGATAGGTAGGTAGATAGATAGATAGATAGATAGATGATAGATAGATGATAGATGATAGATAGATAGATAGATAGATAGATAGATAGATAGATAGATAGATAGATAGATAGATAGATAGATAGATGATAGATAGATAATAGATGATAGATAGATGATAGATTATAGATAGATAGATGATAGATAGATGATAGATAGATAGATAATAGATGATAGATAGATGATAGATGATAGATAGATTAGATAGATAGATAGATAGATAGATAGATAGATAGATAGATAGATATACTGAACCTATATAATGTTAATTGCATGTGTATGGCAACAAGCCTGACTGCTGAGGATTGGATAACCATTTGCAATGGTGCAGTTCTTCCCTAAGTAAGGCTTCTTCTTTCCTGTCAACAAGGGATTCTTTCATATTCAGGAAACTCCATGCACTTTTATGTATGCTTATCTTAAGTCAATAGTGTCAGTGTCATCTTATAACCGCTGTTTTTCATTTTCATTTCACTATTAGGCTACTTCAATTCTGTATCTTCCATGAGGTCAGCTGATACTTCCATTAAGAGTGCACTAGAACCCAACTTCTCTTCCCAGTAGCCTTCCTCCACTCTCCCATATGTGCTAACCCTTGGAGATTTCCTAATAAGCTACCTTTGTACTACTCTCTATCTCCATTTTTCCATTTTGCGGGAACCTCCTCTAAAACACCAAAGATGTCCAATTAAGGTGATTTAGCAATGCAGTCAGCTTTAATTTAACTAGGTACTTGGAGAAGCACAAAGATAAAAGAGTGAGGTCTTGTCCTTCAAGAGTTCATGTTCTGATAAGGAAGGAACCTGTGAACATATGGTTAACATATAATAGAAGCAGAGTGGGGAAAGATTAGTGGTTGCAACCCTCTCTTGTAGCTGTGATTTGTAGAAGTGTCATTGACTATCCATATTTTTCTATCCCTTTACAGTTATTCAGAAACACAAGACAAGCTCTAGCCAATGTAATGAAAGGAAAGTGGGAAGGATATTTAGGCTAAAAACCATTGCTTTTCTTTTTCTGTTACAGCAAAGGAGAA
The DNA here is from genome assembly GCA_004026605.1 of Ondatra zibethicus. NCBI lineage: Eukaryota > Metazoa > Chordata > Mammalia > Rodentia > Cricetidae > Ondatra > Ondatra zibethicus. Next base: position 71,067 of record PVIU01005341.1, on the reverse strand, counting down.
GTCTCAAGTCATTTAAGCAGTATGAAAATGTAGTAGCCATCAGCATCACCAGATGTACCCCACAACAGCCTTTTCGAAAAGAAGAAAATTCTTACGTATAAATCTGTAAGAAAAGAGATTTGATTGAATGATACACTCTAGTCCATCTTGATTAAAATATGGTACTTATCTAGATTAATTTGAAAATAAAGGTGAGAATTTGTGGTGGTTTGAGGGAAAATGATCCCATAGACTCATCAATTTTAGTTCTTGGTTACCAGGGAGTGAAACTATTGGAAAGGATTAGGAGGTGTGGCCTTATTGGAAGAAGTGTGTCAATGGGCCTGGGCTTTGAGGTTTCCAAAATTCCTATTCCAAATCCAGAATCTCTCTCTTCCTGCTCTCCGTGGATCCAGATGTAGAACTCTCCGCTGCTTTTCTGGTGCCGTGTCTGTCTGCATGCCTCCATGTTCCCCATCATAACACAATGGGCTAAACTTCTGAAACTGTAAGCAAGCCCCAGTTATATGCTTTCCTTTGTAAGAGTTACCATGGTTACAGTGTCCCTTCACAAATATAGAGCAGTGACTAAGACTTGTAGAAGATATTTCAAATCTGTGATGTTTAAACTGAAAACTGGGTGACTGTGGATTGGTTCCTATGCAGAGAAGAGAATCAGTCTTCCTTAGGAAGTGGACATGGACAAAGAGTTCATCAAAACTGATGAATCAGAAGGATTAAGCTGGGATAATGTATAGATTGTGTGTAGGAGCAAACTTTCCTAGGAAGGGGATCACTGTAAAGATTGAACCCAATTCACAGGAGATGGAAATATTGGAAGTATGAAAATATAGAAAAATGGATGAAGTCTATCCACAGCGCTGTCATTTGTATAGAGTGTGCAGCATGAAGGTAAAAATAGTAATATAAAATTTCATTTTCTCTGTTTACTGTTTAGCCCAACATAACAAAAGTGCCTCACACTCAATGCCTATAGCGAGGACCTTACAGTACTCTAGAGTTTTCTACCCTGTTCAGCTACAATATATTGGTATTTAAACATTCAAAAAAAATATTCATGTGCAACAAATTGTTAGTGCTGTCATTATCATCTGTAAACTAAAGGTAATAAATAGTACCACTTACGTGGAATATTTCCTAGGAAGATGAAGCAAATACATACATACATAAAAGTTATTTGTGCATCAAAAAGTACTATGTTTCCAGTACCAATTTCTTTATTATTGAGCCGGACTTAAGTCCAATTTGAGAGCTGCTGGTTACCACCAAGAGGCATGCCATTGGTGCATGCCATTGGGGTTGCTATGCTTTGCTGCTGTTGCTGTGCTTCATAGGAATTATAGCTGAGTGGGACTGTTAGTTACTTCCCTCCAATGGAAGCTTGCATGGTACTTTCTAGTACAATGAAAGATAGTCTTTGGGGAAGGAAGCTTTTGGTTCAACGAACCAGCTACCCACGGCTAGTGACGTCACATCTTAGGGGAGAACCTACCACCACCACTTTACCAAACAGTGTAATCCCTAACTATACTCTGTTTGTCCTTATACCCACAGAGAAGTATAGTCCTCATCCCTCATCAATGAAACTTCTCTTTGGAGAAGATAGAGAACAGTAAAGAAAACTACAGCTCATCAAAAGGCATAGTTGTGGAGTCCAGTTCCAGTGGATACATCTACAAAATGCTCATGAACCTAAGACTCGAGGAACTTTGTCAACAAAGGGGCAGAACATAATAAGAGGCTGAGGGACAGGGAAGTTTGTTGTGAGATGGCGTCTCCTAGAACTGTCAGAAGCTACACCCGTGAAGTCTCACCGATGTGGCTTCTTAAAACACAAGCTGAACAAGGATGACAACAATAGACATTCTAACTTGGTCACCCACACAAAGAACACAGCAAACAAGGAAGGCTGGTGTTTCCCAAGGGAAGGGGGTTCACACACTGACCATGACACATGTGAAGAGGAAATAAGACACACTTCTCTCCTTCCGCCATGGGGCCCTAGGGACAAAGCTCAAGTCGCAATTGCCTTTATCCTCTGAGCCATCTCAATAGTTTTTATTTTTTTATAGAATAAATACTATGATAGGACTGACTCAAAAAGACAGGAAACAAAAACCAATAATGCCAAGCAGAAAGTGATAAGTATGAAAAGGCAGTAAAATCATACACAAAGATTGGTATCTTGATTTAGGTAGAAGGATGTTCATTGGGCTTCGGCTAACACTCCAGAGGCCAAATCTGTGCCACAAGGACTGGCTAACAGGAGGGTGTGGTAAGAATTAATGAAAATCTTACTCTTTACTTTCAGCGTGTTTGTGAAATAGGAGACAAAACAACCCCTAAACTCTCAGAGTATATGTTTAGATCCCTCAGTGGGAGTAAGTTTTTAGCTGACCATCAGTTGCCATTTAATTAGTAGTGAGCTTATGCAGCACAATGAGTACTATTTGAGATAAAAATTCCCCAACTTTTGTTATGCTTTGTAGTATGACATCTCCACGTCTCCTGGCACATTTATAATTTCTATAAGCACAAATGCAGGAACCGTCTTGAAGATTGACACAGCCCATCTGCTTTAAAATAGCTGGTGTTGCGAAATGCCATATTTCCTCCTAACATTTTCTTACAGTGAAACAGACTGAAAAAGCAGGTATTATTAAAAAAATGATCTTTTGAAAATTTTTAATTAATAAAAAATTAAATTTGTTTGATAATAGAAAATTAGCTAGTTCAAGTTTTCTTCCCCAATGCATGATTATTTGAATTTACCTGATGAGGCATACCTATTTTCCTTTTAGTAATGAATCTAAATTTTATTTGTAGTAGCACAGGACAATAAAAACACAAGTTCCATTTTGTGAGAAGGGGCTTTCTGCTCCAAAATTTAGAAATGAAATTAAGGACTGAGGCAACTCGAGGGAAAATACAAGGGCTTTCTAAATATTATGCAGGTCAGGGATGAAAAACACTGCTTCCAAGTGCGGGGGATTTTGTTGTTGCTTGAAATTTGACATCCAGTGTTTTCATGTTTCAGGTAAAGCAGCCTCATGACTTCTGGGAAGATGAGCCACTTGCATTTCAATTTAAAGTAATGGTGTGAGCAATTTCACTCCATTACTCCTGTCTCCAATGGGTTCACAGCAGCCATGCTAATGTCGACCAACAAAACAGGAAAAGAACAATGGCTGCTCATTTGTATAATGGGCTTGAGTGAGATGGTGGTTGTTCTCATGGATGAATACGCTAAGTGATTAAAATAATTGCTGGTGCTCAGCGACGTATGGTCAAACAGCCTCTCATGCTATCGGATAGCAAGTGTAACAGACGCAAATCCCTTTCTATCACACAGAAAGTCTCTTATCAGCACACTGGGAAAACTTATTCTTGTTCCATGTCTATCTTTCCAAATGGCTCAGAAGTCTGTGCCCCTGAATCTGTGCTATTTTTGACTCTTATTATTAATGATAACCAATTCAATAAATCTTCTCAAAGAAAATGAAAATTTGAATATTTGAAATGCCTAAGGACATCAAAAGTGTGATGGAGTAGTAAAGTGTACACAGTTGTGCTAAGATATTTTACACACATACATATGAATACGTGTTCCATTTAGTCAAAAATATTTTTCTTCCTGATTATGAAGAACATTATTTTAAATTTGTTAAGTACTAACAACTATGGTTTAATACAGGCAAAGTAAGACATTTGGCACCTAAGATATCTAGTTGTACTTTGATATAAAATTTAAAAATGAGGGTTAGGCCTTGGGAACCAGCCTTGCTCAACCATCAGAGAAGCTTATTCCCACAGAAAATGGGAAGAAATACAGAGAGCAGCAGCCAGATAATAAGCAGAGAGTAAGAGATCTTAGAACACTCAGCCCTAAAAGGGATGTCTCCATCAACTCCTTCCCATCAGAACTCAGGAAATGCTGCAGAAGAGGAGGTAGAAAGAATGTAAGGGCCAGGTTGGTGGGGGACATCAAAAAATCAAGCCCTTCTAGACACAACAGGATTAGAGCACAAATGAATTCACAGACTGGGGGTGTATGCACAGAATCCACATGTCTCTACATCAGATGAGTTCCTAGAGCTGAACGGAGAAGTGGAGATAGGTCCCCATTCCTAACCCAAAAGCTATCTCTAGTTCATAGCTACTTGCAAATGAAAAAATCAGTTTTCTCTAAATCGCTGTGGGAACTCATTCAGTCAATAGCCTTTACGATACTGGCTCACTCTGGGAGTGGCCACGTGTACTATATATGCAGATGTAGAAACGTGCGCAGCCCCTTGGCTGCTGGATTCGCTTCCTGTTCCCCATTCATGCAGAGGACTGCTGGTCTGTGAGTCTACCCCTAAATAAAGAGACCTTTATTTCACTCCATTCTGAGCTAGTGTGGGATTACTGTATTTTAATTGACTACACTAAATGAGTCTCACTGAGAAAACAAACCCTGCCCAGTGAGCTGATGGGTACCCCAGGCCAAGCAGTAGATGACTAACCGAAGCGAACTCAACAGTATCTTTGGAGGTTCCTTGTCTCATAACTCTAAGTTAGGGAATTTTTTTCTATCTCACAGAACTTTTACATATGTATTTTGGCTGCCAATTTGTGGATACTTGTATACCTATATTTTTAATTGCTTTACTCAGAATAGCAAGGGAATGGGAACAGTCTAAATGTCCATCAACTAATGAATGGATAACAAGAACATGGCATATCATATAAACCATGGAATTCTATTTAGCCATCATGAAATTTGAAGGAAAAATGGATGGAGCTGGGAAACATCTTAAGTGAAGTAACCCAGGCTTAGAAATACAAATGCCACATCTTCTCTCTCATAAGTGGATCCCAGCTTTTAATGTTTGTATATATGTATTTATGTGGGAATGACCATGCATAGAGGCAATACAACTAGAAGCTGAGCATTAGAGGCAAGAAGGAAGCCTGAAGGAAAGACCTGGGGAGGGTACTAGAACACAAGTGATGTGAAGGTAGAAAGGGAATACTAGGGGCAGATGAGTCCAAAGGAGGAGGAGGACCGGGGAAATGAGCAAAGTTAAGAGGTGTCGACTAATCCAAGTACATATAAAAATGCCATTAGGAAACTCATTCCCTTACTTGGCAATTAAGAAAATGAAACCAAATTTTAAAAATCCTATTACCTGTAAGTGTTCAGCTTTCTATAACAATAGCAAAGTTGGGGTCTACAAAAACTACAATCTGAAGAGCCAAAATCCAAGTTTCATATATCACAGGGACTCAAAGGATCAGAAAGAGAATATAAAATAATAATGATTAATATGCTGAAGGTTCTGATGGAAAAACTAACCAACAGCAAGATCTTGTGAACAGTATACTGAAATAATTGAGAGCAATTGCTAGAATAAACCTGTTGTATAGAATGAAAAAAAGAAATGACTTCTACCACTTTCCAACAGTCTTGACACAGATGAAAAAATCCATAAACATGAGTATAGGTCCAGAGATATGCTAAAACTGAATGCAAGGAGAAGGAGATGATAACAAGGGAGCAAAAGTAGACTTTATAAGAAATGTGGTTGCATGTGAAATGCATAATGTACATGTAATTCAAATAACAGAGGAAGAAGAAAGAGAAAACTGAATAGAAATCAATGAAATATTATTGGCTATTAACTTCCCCAAACAAGTAAGACTGTTAAAAACCAAATGATACCAAGAATATTAGAGAAACTCAAACAACAAGATAAATTAAACCAAACCAAACAAAGTGTCTACCCCCAGGCATGTCATATAACTATTATAAACAACCAAAGATTTCTTGAAAAAGGCAAAGATACTGAAACCTCTTTAGACAAACAAGAATGGAGAATTTCATTATTCCTAGGACAGCCTTGGAACTTGTTAAGAAATTTTACTCAGAAACAATAAAAATCCTGCTGTAAATCTGAGTCTATATAAAGAAAAAAGACAAAAGGGTGATAAAAGAAAACCAGAGAGCTTCATTCATGTGAGACTGGCAATTCAAATGCAGGTGCAGTTTTCTTTTAATGTCATGCTGTTTACATGATAAGAAATTAAGTAACTGGCTTTAGATTTGTAATTTTTTCCCGAGTTTCTGCTAGGTTTCGTATTCTAGTAGTCAAATGTTATTCCTGTGAAATGTAAAAATATTCCCATTCTCTTCATCCAGTATTAATTTGAGAACCTATTGCTGTCACTTGAATCCTGTAGCTGTCATACATCTCTCGTATAAGCAACATTTGATTTCTGAAGTGTGTAAACCATCTCTATATTTTCAGAATGTGATTTTACGTTTCTGCATTTTAAAAACAGTTTGGCCATAATTCTAGACGCATGCTTCTAATTCATGTACCTGCACATGTGACCTTTGTGAGCAGAACTTTGCATGTATAATCTGTGTTTACTTGTAACTCTCTGGTTATATACTGCTTATATCTGTGGATTCAAGTTACAGAAGTGAATACCAATAAAAAAAAAAGAAAGAAAACTGGAGCCTTTCATTCTTATTCTTAACTGATTTACAAGACACTTTACTCAACATCATCTGTGCATTAGATAATATAACATAAGGGCACATGAAAGGAATAGTACAAGGAAGGAAGGAGGAATCAGGAATATTCTGGCAAAGAGTTGAGCAAAATATGAAAACAGTGTGAGTTCCAAGACAACCAGTACTACACAGAGACAACTCGAGAAAATAAAAAGTGTGTTATAAAATCTAAGATGACAAATAACTTTTTCTTTAAAAAACAAAACAAAACATGTAATTTATATGCAAAGAGAATAGACAAAGGGAAGACTAAGGAAACAAAATATGCAATGAAAATAGAACAGTTACAAAAGTAATAGATATTAATCCAGTTGTGGCCAACAATTTAAACATGAATGGTCTAGACATCCTAACTAAAAGACTGGGATGGAGGAGTCAACTTAAAAGAAAAGTGGGAAAAGGCTCAGAGATTAAGAGCACTGACTGCTGTTCCAGAGGAGCCAGGTTCAACTTCCAGCATCTACACAGCAGCTCATGACTGTCTGTAATCCTAAGATTTGACACCCTCACACAGACCTACATCAGGTTAAAACACCAATGTGCATAAAATAAAAATAAATTATTTTTAAAAACCTTTAAAAAAATACCTCTGGATTGACAGCTGGGGAAACTGCATAAGACCAAACTAAGCCATCTGAATGTGGATGACAGTTGTGTGGCTTGGACAGTTTGTGGGGACACTAGCAGTGGAACCGGTTTTTATCCCTAGTGCGTGAACTGGCTCTTTGGAGTCCTTTCCCTATATAAGGATTCCTTGCTCAGCCTAGATACAGGGGGAGGGTCTTGGTCCTGCCTCAAGTGTGTGACAGACTTTGTTGGTTCCCCATGGGAAGCCTCACCCCTTGGAGGACTGGATGAGAGAAGGAAGGTAGGGGAGAAGAAGGGCTAGAGAGAGAGGGAACTGGGATTGGTATGTAAAATAATATTGTTTTAAAATAAAAATAGAAAGAAAGAAAAAAGAAGAGCAAATACCCAATAAAAATAAATGAATAAGTAAATATGTAAGTAAGTAAATAAATAAATAACCTAAAACAAGAATTCATCACTTGTTATCTAAAGACGAGAATAGGCAAAGATGAGAGGGAAGGAGTAGCTATCTCTTGATAGCTTCATCAATTTACTACAATAGAAAGCGTTATCAGAGAAAAATGCTTTCTTTTTTCTTGTTTCATTGTTTTTAAGGAAAGATCTCAACAGTAAGCCTGGGCTGGCCGTGACTCTATGCCCATGCTCCTGCCTTAACCTCCCAAATTCTGGAGTATAGGCATTTATTATCATACGTGTTTTCTTAAAAGGCAAGCTATCACAGCTCACACACAAAATATTGTCTGAGTTGCTCAATATGACAAAGAATGATAACTTATAGTTAAATACTTAAAAACACGAGCCATCACAACCTCACACCTAGATGTTTGCTGTGCTGACTCAAGACAGCATTTAAGGAAGAATCATGCCAATTCTTCTTATTTTCTTCCATAAGTAAGTAAATAAGAGAAGACAAGAATTTTGTTTTGTTTTGCTTTGATTTTGTTTTTCAAGATAGGGTTTCTCTGTAGCATTGGAGCCTATCCTGAAACTAGCTTGCTCCTATAGACCAGGCTGGCTTCAAGCTCATAGAGATCTACCTGACTCTTACTCCCAAGTGCTGGATTAAAGGTGTGCACCACCACCCAGACAACAAGAAATTTTCAGTTTGCTCTATAGAGCAAGGATTTGCCAAAACCAAATAAAGAAATAATTAAGATTATGGACCAATATTTCACATAAATATAGATATAAAAATCCTCAATAAAGTGTCAAAAAGGAACAACGTATATTTTGTAATTGCACATATTGACCAAATGGGATTTATTCCTGTTACACAAAACTGGTTCAATAAGCAAAGTTCAATAAACACAATCACCGTATCAATGGCCTAAATTTAAATATGCATCAATTCATATAGAAAGCACATTTGACAAAAATCTAGCACTCAAGTACAACACTGTTGGCAAGCAAGAAGTATTGAATAGACATCCTCCTTTTGATGAAGAATGTTTCTAAAATTTAACATTGACTTTATAATTAATGATGAGACTTGACACTTCTACTAAAACAAGAAAAATTAAGAATATTATATCCAAGTCCAGCTGTCCAACAGTACAGTAGGAGTCTTGGATTACCACAATAATGAAAGAAACACTTTATAAAAGGCATATATAATGTAAAGAAAGTAACCTATTTTATATCAGTTGCTTTCCTCTTGATGTGATAGAACATTATGACCAGGGCAACTATTTAGGAAAAAAAAAAGAATTTACTTGGGCTTATGGCTTCAGGGAGACAGAATTCGTGATGGTGAAGTGAAGACATGGTGGCAGGAACACGTAAGAGCTCACACCTCTAACTGTAGGCAGAAAGAAGACACATAGAGAACAAGGTCAGGTAGGCACTCCATGGCCCACCTCATCCAACAAAGCCATACCTCCTAAACCTTCGCAGGAAGTTCCACTGACTAAAGACCAAGTATCCAAACACTGAACCTATAGGAACCATTCTTGTCCAAACCACCACAGGTGTATATCCTATAAAGAAAATAACCCACTTGACTTTGTTAACAAATAAAATTATTTTTAATTAAAATTGCCATGAATCTATAAAAATAGAAATATTCTGGAAATAATATGGCTGAAACAGCCATATCATTAGATTCAAGTTTAGGGTGCCTATTGTTTTCTGAAGGGAAAGAGGAGCCATGGACCTGGGTGAGAGGGGATGTTAGGGAGTGCTCGGTTGCCAGGGAGGCTGCAGTCTAGGTAAACTGTATGCGAAAAGAATAAATTTTAAAAAATTAAAACCTAGACATACACAGACCACACAAAAGTCATCTTTTTACATAAAATTGGTAAACTTATAAAACTTGAAATTTAAGAGATATAATTTATGATAACACCAAAAAGGAAGGAAGAGGACGGGCGGAAGTGGAAGGGGCTGGGCGGTAGTGGCACACGCCTTTACCTCCAGCAGAGGCATTAATCTCTGTGAGTTCGAGGCCAGCCTGGTCTACAGAGCGAGTTCCAGGACAGGCTCCAAAGCTACACAGAGAAACATTGCCTCGAAAACGAAAAGAAATAAAAAAGGAAGAAAGGAAGGGAAGAAATATTTAGCTATAAATATATCAAATGTGAAAAGGTCAGAAACGATATAAGATATACCCTTTGATCATGGATTGGAAGACTATTATTAAAAAGTCAATGGTTGATTTATGGATGTACTGCAACCTCAATTAAAGTCTTTCCATGCTATTTTTCATATGTGAAGAAATTTGATTTCAAAGTTTATGTGAAGAGGAAATATGTAGACATAACAACATGGCTCTAAAAATGAGAAAAAATGGTAAGCACACATCACCTTCTTTGAAAACTAACTATAAGACAACAATGATCATTGCAGTGTGTTATTGGCTGAAAAATGCAGAGCAGAGGAATGGGCCTATATAAATTTAATCAACTGATTTTGGCAAAAATGTTTAAATGAAGAAAGGTTAATCTTCCAACTGAATCTAGCATAATAATAAATGTTCATATGCATAAATTGAACCTATGTATACTTAAACTACGTACAAATTTGAATTTAGAATGGATTGTGTAAAATTGTTAAATGTCTAGAAAAACACAGGAGAAAATCTACATAGATTTGATTTGGTTATGGGTTTCTACATATAGGGCCAGAAACATAATCCAAGAAAGAGAAAATGGTAAACTGGTGCTTATTAGAATTATACATTATAAAGTATAAAAGTCATTGCTAAGAAGACAAAAAGAGAATCCAGACAATGGCATAATCATTAGCAAAAATGTATGCATATCTACAAGTTTGTATGCTAGATATACCAAGTATGGCTATAATTCAGCAGTAGGCCAACCCACTGTAAAAGAGAAAAAACTGGGTAAACATTTTTTGAGCTAGTACTTCTCTAAAAAAGACACGTGAATGGTAAATAACTCAATGAGAAGATACCATCACATCCTTAGCATTATAACGAAGTATTTTTAAGTGACCGCACCAATCACTGTGGACAATGCTGCCCAGAAGATTCTGCCACTCCTGTCAGTCCTATTGGGGATGTAAAATCATGTTTTATTTAGTTTCAGGGAATTTCTTATGAAGCTGAAGATATTCTTGACACACAGTTTGACAATTGCAATCCTTGGCATTCAACCAAGAGATCTGAAAACTTATATTCATACAAAACCCAGCATTTACATTGCCTTAGAGAAGTTTTGTTCATAATTGTCTCACAGTGAGAGCGATCAAGATGACTTTGACTGGACAAATGGCTTATGTTAACAATGAAATATTAATCCATGATAGAAAAAGCCATAAGCTACCCAGCAACTCCAAACCACATTTAAACATTAAATATATAGTTAAGTAAAAGAAATCAACTTGGAAAAGTGATATATCTGTAGGATATTGTATTAAAAATGCAAAGCTGTAGATACAGTAATGAGTTACATAAAATAACTTCACTAACAGAGGTGACAGGAACTAGAGGAACGAGTCCTAACCTAAACAAATTCAGAAAATAATTACATATTTAGAGAAATATGTAAGACTCAAGACAAAAGAAAATGTGTATAATCATTCTGATTGATTGTACTCTGTTCAATAGGTATGAATTAAAACTTCTGAGAATTCTCTGTGTCTGTCTGTCTCCTCTCTCTCTCTCTCTCTCTTCTCTCTCGCTCTCAACTGAAATGTTAAGTAAATGAATGATCTGCTGTTGGAACCAATATTTTAATATCAAACTTGTATGTCAGAATAAGCAAGAGAAAAAACTGCAGTGAGCCGATTGCTGACAGCTGGGACCTGCGCCATCAACATGAATAGATGTTTGATATAGACACAGATGGCCACACATAGGATAATTCTGATATTTACTTGTTTTGTCAGTTGAAAGACCCTTGTACAAAAAACGAATTCAGTAACAAGGAACACATCCATTGTTCAGACCTTGATTTTTATTATGAACCTCAACAAGAAAGCAATAAGCTTACCTGGAAGAAATAACTGTAGCTATCTCCAAGCTTGAACAAGAAATAAACTACAGAAGCCTGAGGCATTTAACATTGCCAAAAACTTAAGAAACACTCAAGGACACAAATAACATTAGGCCAGCTAAGCAGGTTGTAGTGTGTGTGCATGTGTGTGTGTGAGTGTGTGCGTGTGTGTGTGTGTGTGAATAATTAAGGAAAAGGATGCCATTAATTTGAAAGAGACCAAGGGGTCAGTTTTGTAGGGAGGAAAGGAAATAAGAAATGATGCTATAATCTCAAAAATTTTATAAAAAATGGAAAGCATGAAGACTGAATCTTCCAGGCTTAGAGAGTGTTTTATGATTCCAAAAACTGTGACAGAGATGACAGAGATACTTTGCTTTGTCTAATTCCCTACATATAACTCAGAGTAGTTTTTCTAACCCCTAGAAATTAGACTTTCATGAATCCTGGCTTAGGACCTGTTACAATCACTGGTGAAGTGCCTGAACTCTGTGTTGGGAATTCTTGAGACCCACAATGACTACTTGAAACCTTAAAAGTTTCTTGGTCTTAGTTAATATATAAAGATAACGAATTGTTGTCTAGGGTAGAATAGTTGTTACTTTAATCTCAAACAAAACATGCATGATACAAGTACTTCAGGAAGAAAAATATATAATATCTTTATAAGCCAAAAGTATATTTTAAATTTTTGAAAATGTTCTTCTCTTACAATAATCCAGTTTTCTCTAGAAAGTAAGCAGAGATGGGAAAGATTAGGTTACTATTGACAAATGTCACTAATTTTATTTCCCCCAAACATGATCAAATCACAAATAATATGTTCATATTCACAAGATAGCAAGTTTTCCCTAGGCCACACTGCCCTTATGAAAATAATTTTAAGAGGCTAAACTATTGCTCGGTTTAGAGTAGTGCAAAATACGTTTCCCTTTTGGCAATCAGGAATGATTTTCATTAATAGACAGGATTGATCATTGTAAAATACCTTTATCTTTTTATACAGTACTCCACAGCTCAAGGTAGTATCACAAGGTCAGAATGAATATAAAACCCATCTTTATTCAAAATACATTAACAAAGACAGTAGGAACATTCTGTGCATAGCCCAACAATGAAATACACCAAAATGTCAGCACTGCTTTAATTATGTGAGAGTACCAATTGTTCTCAGCACAAATCAAACTTGTAACAAAAGAAATAAAATTACTTTTAGCTTCTTCACACACCTACTTATCTCACAAAATTTATATCTTCAGAGGCCTTGAACTCTCAAGAGGGTTTTTTTTGAACTCTAGAGTTTAGAGTGTGTATCTTCTCATGTCTTTTCCTTTTGATAGCCCCTTCATTTGTCCATATCCACAGTGTAACTCCATTCTTTTGCAAATGGGTCAAATAAATACAGAATATTTAGCCAAATTCCTTCTGACTCTGTCTTCGTTTTCCATATGTAACAGAAAAAGAAAAACCTCAAATGTGCTCAGACAGCATCCACATTCACTTTATCCACTCAGCTTCTCCCAAAGGGGTGAATTGACGCAGAAGAGCAGTGATTGGTTACTTCCAGAAGTTTTCTACACACATGAAACATAAAATCTGATAAAGCCAAGGGATGTATATAATTAATATTCTAAGTTTCAGTTCATGAATCTATAGAAAGTAGAAAATGAGAAGCAGCAGCCAGGCAGAAACTCAGGCCAACAAACAAAATTATGAAACGCATGTAACTCAGTCTGTAGCTGATTAACGCTCTAACCATCCATTGTCACATCAAGTTTGTTGTCCCCTTTCTGGCAACAGTGGCATCACTAAGGGGTGACTGTTCAGACAGAGAGGAGCTCAGTGGAGGACGTGCTTGCTCTGCAAGCATAAGGACCACGGTTTGGATCCCCGGAACGATGAGAAAGGCAGATATGTACGGCAGCCACCTGCAATTCCAGAACTGTGAGGAAGAGGATTCTACTGGACAAACCGACTAATTAAACTAGGTGGAGCAGGTAAATTTCCGTCTCAGGTAGAGACCTTGCCTCAGTAGATAAAGTGTGGAGCTGTGAAGGAAGACTCCTGATGACAATTTCAGGCCTTCAGATGCACGTGTGTAGCCACTTGCGCACACACACACATAAGTATCTCCATGCATCAAACACATATAAACACATATCACACACAGAAATATAAAAATAGAAGCACCAAATATTTAAATTTGAAGCCTTTGTTCTTTCATATCATTTACCCAGCTCAAATTCAAAAGTGGCCATGACCAGTGAAATGCAAAAAGCTGAGTCACGGCTTAAAAATTAGGGACCTTAAAATTTGTATAACTGTCAATAAACATAAAAATCTTAACTTCTAAGGTTCTAAATCTTATTTCCTAGTTTTACTTAGTGTTCAAATCAGTTTCAACCCAGAAAAATCCCCTTAAATATTACTGTTTTTCCCGTGCCCAGCATTCTCATGTGTGAATAGATGCTCACAGAGATTTATTGATGTTTTTAACGTGATACTTTAGAACCAAATCAAAAACTGATTTCCTATTTTGAGTTTTCTTTAAGCTTCTTCTGTCAGCCAGCTCCTGCTACAGCCAAAGCAACGGGGCAGTTCACGTGCTTGCAACAGCACATATTGTTATGAAATTCAAAGACAAAAATGTCGTTATCTTTCCAAACTCTCCAATTTTATTTGTGCCAACGAGCAGTAAAAGTGAAAAGGAAAATATTTGAGGCAAATTGGGTGACAACTATTGAGAAATGCAATAGACGCAAAGGATACTGCTTAGGTTTGGGCTTGCCAATGCGGACATTTCCTCCAACTAGGTTGACTAGCTCCTTCAGGAATACCTTACACAGGGGTAGTTTCCCTAGGTTAGGGCTAACCTCAGGCTTACATTCCAGAACTGTTATCTTTATCTGTGTCATGTTAAATAGGCTTCTGGGGGTTGATTCAGGCTAAGAATATGCATAGAATACTTCCAATACAACCCCTGCTCTTAAAGCTCCAGAAACATCACAAGAAAGGGAATGAACAAATTTTAAGAGCCACAGGAACAGGATGTCTGATATGAGATGATGTTATCTGTATTTGACAGGGAAGCTGCACCCATAAGATCTTGAGACTATGATTGCCTCTCTCTGGCCTGCAAGAAGGGCTGAGGTAACAGTGGTGTAAAACTTAAAGGATTGACCAAACAATGACTGGTTCAACTTGAAGCCCTCACCTGGAGAGGGAGTCCATGTCTGACATTGCCTGGATGGCTAGGAATCAAAGGCAGGGTGGTACAGAGACCCATGGGAAAACCAGATAAGACTAGGGAGCAATGAAATAATTCCCAACGGTGCCTAGCGGAAGTGTCATCAGAGAAGCTTCATTAGGCAACTGATGGGGGTAGATGCAGAGAACCACCGTGCTTGGTCGTATTGCATCTTGTTAGGCCTTATTTGGTGGGTATATTTGGGAGGCCTGCTCTTATTTTTTTAAAGAGAGTCAGAGGATTAGTGGATCTAGGGGAGGAAGGATGTCGGGGTCAGAGAAGAGTGGAGGGAAGGGAAACAGCAGTGATGATGTAATGTATGAGAGAAGAATAAAAGAAAAGGAAAGAATATGATTGCCTAGACAAGACCTGAAAAAGACCAATAGCTGACATGCCAGTGTAGATGGGTGAAATCTCACAAGACCACAACCCTACATGAAGACCTACGGAAGTTAATAGCTGCTGGAGAGAGAATGTATCTCTTCCATCAACAAATATCCTGATACATTATCCATTTCCAAGAAGTCAGTTTTAAACATAAAAACATAAGAAAAATATATAGACATAGGAAAAACACTAACTGCACCAAGTACAATATGTATATATATACTTATGTATGTCTACCTATCTATCAGTCATCTATCTTCTATCTATAATCTATCTACCTATCATCTATATCTATGATCTATTACTTATCTATCTCTTCTCTCTATATAATATGTACATATTATATATAAAACAATTATTTTAAAAGAAGTTATGAGTTTGGTGGAGGGACACAAAGAAGCTGGAGGTAGAAAAAGGAAAAGCAGCAATAATGTAAATATAGTCTTATGTATGAAAGTCTCAAAAAATATAATTGAAAAGGGCCTCTGGGAACTGATCCATAATGCTTATATGAACTAAGAAAATGTATAGAATACTGACCAGAAAGTTACTGACATTTTGAAAAAGAAAAAAAGGAGGAGCTTCCTGGGCTACTGAGTTCTGTCAGCTGTTTGAGATATTGCTCTCCTAAGGAAAGAAATCTGTAAGATAAAATAAATCATACAGGAAGACTACTTAATGAGCGTGGGAAGGGAATAGGTAATGCTAAATTCAGTCCAGTTTTGTCTCCTACCATAATTCAAATACTGATAAAGCTCTAGGTATATGAAGATAAGTAAAATTTTATACACAGAAAGGCCAGTTATGCAGAGAAAAGGAACCTTAACTCATCGTTTCATACCAGTTGGGAGACAGCTGTCCTTGGTAATCGAGTGGCTATAATTTATGCTTTCTTATTTTTTGGAATGTTCAGCTGAGGTAACTCTTCACACAGCATAAAATTACTCAAGCAATAATGGAATTGTTAAAAAACATTTATTAGTCCAGGAAATTATTAGGTAGGGTCATATAAGAAGGAAAGATGTCTCAAACCATATAGGAGAACCTGCTGAGGACATCATTGCCACTCCCTCCAACCACAACTTGTAACTGAATTGTACCCCTGCTCTGCCATCATAACGCCAGCAATTTAAGATGTTTTCTAACAATGCCAACTGTTTCTCATGACACCTGTCACTTTTAGACTATTAATTGAAGGAACCCGGGTAGCCTGGCTGCTTGTTATGTCCAAGGGAGCCTGATAAGCTAACACATTGCATTTTTGTTCTTTTTTTTTTAATTCTTCTCACACATCCTTACCACAGTTTCCCTCCCTCCATTCCTCCCAATAGCCTCCATTTCCCCCATCCCCCAGATCCACCCCTGTTTTGTCTCCCTACAAAAAGAAAGAGCAAGCCTACCAAGGATTTCTACTGAACATGGCATAAACCCTAACATCAAGGCTAGACAAGGCAACCCAGTAGATAGTACTTTCAACTTCTTGAGGAGAATTCTGTCAATTACGCAGTTTTCCCTTGAGACATAATATCACATATCCCAGTCTCTTGTAGACGTTATGTAGATATATTTTCTTCATAGTATGTTCTTTTGATTCACACACATAACACTCAAACTTTTTCTTTCAAAATCCATCACATTTAATCCATAAGATAAAACAGAAATAATTCAGCAAAACATGGTTGCTCCTCAGTTCGTGATTCAAATTTACAAAGCTTGTGACAGGCACGAGTAACTTTTATACCTAAATTTTGTTAAGAAAAACATGCCTGGAATAAACGTATCCCAACTCTGCCCACAATCAACAAAAATCATCTGCCTGTTGTAGCTCAGCTCTCTTCCTATTCCTTCCTCTAGATTTCTTCTAAACTGGAGATGGCAGAAATCTATGAATTACATTTTCCAAATTGCTTTTCCCAGTGACTGCTCATAGGTATTTGACTTTTGGTGTTTAGTTGATTGGTTGGTTGCTTGTTGCTGTTGTTGTTTTGTTGTTGAAACAGGGTTTGTCTATGCAGCCCTGGTTGTCCTGTAACTAACCATGTAGACCAGACTGGCCTCTAACTCACAGAGATCTACCTGCCTCTGTCTCCAGAATGATCAGATTAGAGACATGCCACCACTGTCTGGCTTACTTGAAGGTTTTGATGGTAAACGCTGACAAGAATTTTGACAGCAGAGAAACAAAAAGGACATTGTTTACTCTGAAATTCTTTTCTTTTTCCTTTTTTATTCCCCTGACACAAAGTTTCTCCATGTAAAAGTCCTGGCAATACCGGAACTCGCTCTGTAGACCAGGCTGGCCTCAATCTCCCAGAAATCTGCCTGCCTCTGACTCCCATGTGCTGGGATTAAAGGCGTGCGCCAATACATAGGGCTCTCTGACATTCTTGTCAACGTTGTATCCTACTGATACAGATCACAGAGAGACTAGGATAATACTAGTACATCACTTCCCTTTCTAGGTTCTTATCAAGGATTGTTACAGTATAGATTTTTCTCATTGTCCTCTGTTTCCCTCAGATCCTCAATTATCATTGTAGCCAGTCACCTCCGTGTCACTTGTTCTCCATTCAATTATTTGGCACCAATCATATTTTCTCCATCAATAAATCAATCTTTGATCACGTCTGCTACTGACAATGATACATAAATGACCAATAGAAAGAAAGAAAGAAATGTTGAACTTGGAATGAAGGATAAAGTGAAAATATCAAATGAAAAATAACAAATCAGGGGCACAGTGCAAAAAGAGTTCCTTTAAACCATCCAGAAGCAATCACTTCTGAATTTAAATTCCATATCCATGCATCTGTGAAACTATTACCACTAATCCATAATTAAAGAAAAATCGCAAAAAGTAAGCCAGGAGGAAATTTGGTTAGCTAAGGATCAAAGCCAACAAGTTGTAGGAAAAGACAGACGTGTGAAAATGGAAAGCCTGAGAAAGGAGGAAGCCATGCTGCCCCTTGGGGAAGAGACCTACCTGGTCAGTCGTCCTCATCGACTTAGACCATGAAGCCCAATAAGTTCCACAGCACCAGCATGTACGGGCTGCCCATACATGCTCCAGCACTGTCAAGGCAAAAATTTCATTTTCAAAATTCATGCTGCAACTACCATCGTGAGCCGCACTCCATCCCAAGGACTCAAGGCCTGTGCCCATTTGCCAGCACTAAAGTAACAGCAAGGCAGTAGGAGAGGATGAAGCTGTTGCTATTGTGGAATGTTGGAGTCTTTTGACTTTTTGAGTGGCTCTCATTCATCTCTCAAGTAAATCACACACACAAAGCTTATTATTACTTACGAATGCCCATCCTTAACTTGGCTGGCTTCTTGCCAGCTTTTCTTATCTTAAATTATCCTAACTACCTTTTGCCTCTGGACTTTTATCTTTCTCTCTTTCTGTATACCTTTCTTTCCTTCTTACCCCGTGGCTGGCTGACTGGTTGGCTGGCCCTGGTGTCCTCCTCTCCTCGTTCTCATGCTTCTTAGTCTCCTTCCATTTATACTTTCTGCCTGCCAGCCCCGCCTATCCTTGCTCCTGCCTCAGTATTGACTGTTCATCTTCTTATTAGGACCATCAGGTGTTTTAGACAGGCACAGTAGCACAGCTTCACAGAGTTAAACAAATGCAGCGTAAACAAAAGTCACACACCTGAAAATACTATTCCCCAACAAGTTGCTGGAGAGATTATCATTTGCAAGCAATTGTCTGCTTCAGTAGCTGTGCCAGGTAGAAGAATCTGCCCAATGCTGAGGAGAGGGTGCTTCCTTTTAAAAAGTTGACAGAACTATTGGTCTACAAACTTTATTGAAGTGATTCTAGTAATTAACTGTACGACAAAGGGCTTTCTAGAGATTTCATATTTGGTGAAGTGCTTACTATACAAGCATAAGACCTGATCTCAGATGCCCACCACCTTTGGGAAATCCAGATGACTGAACATGTCTGGACGGACCCCCAGCTCTGGTGGGGCTGAGACAGGTGGATCCAGAGGCTCACTGGTCAACCAGTAGCTGATATAAGCTCCAAGTTCACTGAGAGACCCTGACTCAAAACATGTGGTTAAGTGATCAAGGGAGCTATAGATATCAATCTGGGGCCTTCCAGCGTATGTATGAACAAGCAAGCACACACAGACTTATACTACAGACACACACTCAAACACATAACTATACACTCAAATAAATAAATATTTTTTTAAAGGATGGGAACCTTCTTGGTGACCTTGAACTTGTAAAGAAAAGCATTTGTGAAGAAGTACCCTTAAGGTACCTGATCTTTTCATATAAAATACACAATAAAAATCAAGAACCACCCCCACAGAGAGAGAGAGAGAGAGAGAGAGAGAGAGAGAAACTATCTTACAAAATAAATGAGTTATTGAGTTTCTGTGAACTGAACTTTCACCTTAATTATTACGTTAGATTTGGAAGCCATGGCACATGAGATAACTGAAGAAATGTTGAAATGATATGATTTCAGCTGATTTCCAGAATCCACCCTTCAGTTGCAACTTTGCCATTCTCTTCTTTTAAACATAGATGAAATAGTCTGGAAATAAAAGATTAACCAACAAACAAAACTCTGGTGTAAGAAGGTAAAATTTCAGCTAAAATTTGAAACTTCAAACTAGTGTAATGAAATCCAGACAGGAAACCCGACTTTTCTCGATGTGCGTGAGGAGAGAGCCAGGAGGCTTGAGTAGTTCTAGAATATAGGGATCCAGGAATGTGTCATCGGAAGAGAACACTGAATTTGGTGTTTTGTGAACTAACACAAGAGGTTTAAAAGCGTCTTTCAATACAACCAAAAGGACAATAATGCAAACCAACCCTAGCTGCAAAATTTAGACTCTGAGATGCTTCTGCTGTGTGGAGACGGTCTCTTAATCTTGAAATATTTACTTTATTGTTTTATTTGACTTATTTTTCCTTCTAGTCGAACTATAAAATTTTCTGTGATGAAATGAAAGATCACTCAGTATTAAGTTGGCTTTTATAACTTCCAAACTTATAACTTATCTTTAATGCAGCAGAAATTCCTCTGAGGCCAATGGTCCATGTTTCTGCAACAACACAAACAAAAATGGCCTTTCCCATTCCATTACTGAAACATCTGTCTAACTGTGCAGAGTTTGGAAACACACTTGTAGCTTGCGTAGCTTGCTGTAGCGAAGCACACTTACTCTTGCCCACATGAACTCCATCTGCGCATTAAACACTTGGAGGTAACAGAACAGGATAATGACCTTTGAGCTCCTAACTACTTTGACAGCATCCATGCCAGGCAAGAATACTACTGCTGCAGTCCCATACTTATAACTATTGTTAGAAATTCTGTCTACATTCAGCCGCTAGGGATATGGAAACAAACATCCTTCCAACTTAATAGATGAGACAACCTTTTTAACGAAATTGTTGCTTGCTGTAGAGAAACAGTGCATCCCACTTGCTGACTATGCAGGCATTTCCACTTGTATTTTATCTAACAAAAAACCATTTTACACATCTTTAATCAAAGTCTCTTTTTTCAAAACTCAGACTACTTGGCAGTCTTCAGTTTCCTGTACTCATTTGTTTATCTTAAATGTCATATCTGTGAGACTTTTACTAATGCCATATCTAAGAGCACCAGAAAATGGAGGGACCCCAGTGACCCATGGGACTTGGAGAAGACTTTCTCCAGGGTAATGTTCCTTTGGATTACTGGCCACACCTGGCTGAACACAGGACAAGGGAGAGTGTCCAAAGTCACAGCGATCTCCTTGTGTTTCCTAGCCAAGCTTTCACAAAGACTTGGGTGGTGAGCTTAAGAGCAAAGCTGGCTTAGCTTGGCTGGCACTTGCTATTTTGAGAAAATACTCAAAGGTCCTTCCCGTCATAAAACACTGGAGAGAGGAAAGCTAGGAAAAGTCCAACTTTAATTTCTTGAATTTGCACTTACAAAAACACACATCTTCACTAAAATTAAGAAGACTTGAGAATTTGGCTCTCAGCAAAATTCCACTCTTGGGATAGCAGGATTGAATGCAGATTTCTGCTGTGGGCAAAACCTCACTATTATTTCTAGACAATGGGCTTTCTGTGGTGAACATGGTGGTACTCTGCATACAAAATGGCCACAAGCCAATTCCCAGTTTTCTCCAGTGAGTTTGCCAGACTGGCCAAAGGAGAGAATATTTTCATACAGGCTGGTAATGTGTCTGATGAAACCTCGGGGAAATTATTCTAGTTCCCATTTTCACAAAGAGTGAATGACAGTCTGAGGGCTAAGAGAAAATACATTTAATTGCTTCCAAGGGCTTTAGTGGCGACTCAGTGTTTCTTTAATATCTGGAGTGGCCCTACCATGCAGAAGTTCGGAATGCGCTTCTGTGATCGCCAGGACTTTGCTCATTACTTCCCCGACTTTAATGGCTTGGTGCATCACCTGATTCAAATGAAGAGTGTGATTCTGAGTTAAGGAACTGACCTGAGACTCTACACTTAACAAGCACTATATGCGTAGTGCTGAGACAACCGGCCTTCTGACCACACTCTGAGGAGCAGCAAGGAATGACCACACGCATTTTACACGAGTGATTCATCAACAAATACTCAGCACACTGAAATGAAGAGTAATGGGCAGACTGGTATCCCCACACCGTGGAATGGTATCAATCAATAAATCATTGATGCATAAAAGAAGCTGGATAGATTTCCACTATATTATGGGAAATGGAAAGAGTCCAAACCCTAAAGTTGCTTACTGTTCAATGTGTTCGTATACTAGCTGTTCAATAATAATTTTAGGAATAAAGAATTGGCCATGTGCTTGTTAGTGAGGAGATCTAAGCTCAGCAGCACAGTGGTCCAAGCTTTAATGTGAGCAAACGGCAAACAAAAAGACACACTCAGGTTCTTGATTCTGCACAACAACTCAATCATCCTTAATTTAACCATAATATTCGTTAACTTTATTTCCAGCTCACCCTTTCGATGACCTCACATGGCCAATAGGATAGACTAGGACACGTGGGAATATAAAGAATCCTTAAATTTCTGATTTTACTTATTTAAAATAAACATAAACAAAATTGCTTAAAACCAACGGACATTCTCTTCTCTGAATTGTAACTGAACTCATGAAGTATTTTAAATTTGTAGGTGATACATCCAAACCAAGAACACTATCAAGAGTCAGCTACTGTCTGATGGCACCTCTTGCAAGGGATTTTTGTGAAAAAATGTCTCCTCCTTGAATCTACAGGCTGCTGCATGGTTTATTTTAGTAGGGGTACCTTTCGTCTTCCCTCCAGGCGCCTATGACTTGTTATGGGAGCAAAGTGTACATGATTAAGCTAGACAAGTCCATCTGCCAAATAGTTTTGATTTACTTACCCACATACATTCTTTCCAGTCCTCTCAGGGTTCTTAACACCACAGTATTGACCTTTATAGATAGTAGCAATGAACTTATTTGTATCCCTACAAGCACTCAGTAAAACCAAAACTCTACTTTTATGGTTTCCCTACACTTTGGTCAGATCATTGCAAGTTGCTCCTTTGTTAAATTATTTTAAAATTGTTCATTTTGAGTGTGCCACCTGCTCCTGGTCGATACGTAGTGTGGGGAAGTATTTTTCCTTTTGTTTATTGCCAGATATTTACTCTTTTTACCTTGCTTTCATTGAAAAGTATTTTGGGAATCTGTTCCTGCCTAAGGGACCATAGGGGATATCAGGTAAGGATATCTAAGACGGACTTTCTCTCCCTAACAAAAGGTATCCTTAAGATGATGACAGCTTATCATTTCCCTTCCTTTCACAATTTAGACGTTTGGGGTAGATGAGTTTCCCCAAGTGAAGCATCAGCCTTAACTAGCACCCAAAGAAAGAGAAGGAGTGGACACAAAACTGTCAAGAGTCAGGGTTGGATGACATCACTGATCAACAGTACCACATTATACTGATGCTATTTAGACTTCTCATTAGCAATGCAATATGCACCGGGAGGCTTAAAGTTCTGTTAATCGGGTTTTCTTTATCTGCAACTAAATCATTCTAAGCTGATGGAGCGATCTATCTTTATTGCAAATACAACCCTGTCACATTCATATGCAAGGAACGCACCATCATCTACAGAATAAACTCCTAGTGTGGCAGGCACCATTTTTGTGATGCTGCGACAGACTCAGCGTCCACACTTTCAGCGTGTTGCACCCTGCATGCCACACTTTTCCCTCCAAGCTCCTGGAGTTTCTCACAGCGCCTGGTGTTTGATCTTGTTTTTATATAAAAGGCTTTGTCAGGGACATCTTTCTTATCATCCTTCTCTAGTCTCTCTCTTATTCATATTGAAGAATATATTTAATAGACTAGGTCTGCAGATTTTTGTTCACCAAGAATCTATTGTGAGTTCTTCTAGAAGTGTGATTTAGGGAATTGTTTTTGTGTGGTGTGTTGCTATACTCTGTATTTGTATGACAAAAATGCCAGATGCTGACCTACTGAGAGCAAATTTCACCCCCACTTCAAAGATAGGGCAGAACCCTGAGCTTGGAACCTCTTTCCATTCTTAATCCTGTCCCCCACAAAAATATTTCCAGCAAATCCGTCCTTTGGTTCCTGCAATTTGGAAGTGCCGAATAAGAACCAAAACTGTTCTTCACCAAATCATCATGGTTTGGAGACGACTAAAAGGTAGATTTATAAGTCAAAAGAACCTGAAAATTCACATCGATGCCAAAGTTATTAGGGCAAGAGTGTTAGGACTGTGGCGACGTGGGCTTGGAGTTTGCACCCACTGAGCTCACTTTCCTTTCATTTTTAGTGAGGCTTCTAGAAACCGTCCCTACTTCCTCTTCCTACACCCCCCCCATGCTCTTCTCAGCGGAAGGCAGTGCAGTGTGGCTTCTGATCCAGTTTTCCTGGTGACACTTTTTGTCCAGATGTTTCCAATTCCCTCCACAGTTGCTCAAGCTCAGGGATGTGTGCCAATCCTTATCTCACTTGACCATTGAGCATTCCCCAGTATGGACCACTCTGTCCTTGATGCAATTCCCTTCTGGTATTTTTCTTCAAACTTTCTTGGCTGATTTTTCTTTGCTTTCCTAGACTCCTCTAAATATTTGCATTTCTTGGATCTTCATACACTCTTCTCTTTATGGTATCACGTTTTCCTCCGCATACTACCCTTGGCTCATTCTCCCCAATACTGAGATTTCTGCCACTATTTACATATTAGCTCATCTCCAAACTGTCAGTACTGCCTGTGCCTGTTCTGAATACAGTCTTTGGGGTGATCTCTGCACAAGTGGTTTGCAATCTTGATGAAAACGTTTCTCACAACCCTAGAAAAAAGGCTCACATCCTCCTCCTCATGTTTTCTTGTCGTAGAATGTAAACTAGCCCACCCCTTCCGGTAAGCTCTCACCGACTCTCTCCGTTATTGCCAAGAGCGGAAGGGTGATTCATTTATCCCTGCTGAACTGCGACTTTAGAAGAGTCTGTCCCTTCTGAATCCTCATCTGACTTCGGAGACGTACATTCCGTGGTTCTCTCCTGCCAGGTGGAAGGTCTCTGCCTTTATGGGAAAGTTTGAAGTTTCAGCGAAGGTTTGGAATGTTAGCAAATCACATATGCAAATCATTTACCCTGGGCTGAAATCAGCAGTCTACAGTAATGAAGATACAATCGCATTGGCACGCTCCTGACTCTTGACTCCTAATAGGGGAAACATTGATAAGAAAGCCGCATGCCTCTCTAAAGAATGT
The DNA here is from genome assembly GCA_004026605.1 of Ondatra zibethicus. NCBI lineage: Eukaryota > Metazoa > Chordata > Mammalia > Rodentia > Cricetidae > Ondatra > Ondatra zibethicus. The sequence continues at coordinate 46,072 of PVIU01005341.1, read as the reverse complement.
TTTAAAAGTTGGAGAACTCTGATGGAAAGCCAGACCGCTTATGACGCAGTGTGACAGTTAACTCAACTGTCAACTTGACAAAATGAGAATTGCCTAGGAGACGAGCCTCTAGCCCTCCTGGGGGGGGGGGCTTTTCCAGGTAGGGTGAAGCATAGGCCATGTCCTTCCATGAGCTTCCATGCCCAGGCTGGGTTTTAAAAAAAAAGAAAGCAAGCTGAGCACCACTTCTATGTTTCTCTGCTTCCTGACTGTGAGTGCAATGTGACCTACCACCTCAAACTGCTGCCACCATGCCTTCCCTATTACAAAAGACTATAACCTCAAACAACAGAGTCAAAGCTTCCTCTGGAAGCTGTGCGTCAGGTGTTTTAGTCACCGTAATGGGAAAGGTAAGTCATGGCTACACACTCAGCTTCCCATTGAGAAGTTCCTCTTACTCCTCGCCTTTGCTCTATCTCTATGCTTTTGCTCTTCAGTGAGGGAACCTAAAATCACCAGTGAAGTAGATTTCTTAAGACAGATTGGATTACCAAGGCATCGCTCCTCCTGAGGCTGTGGATTTAGTTGCCAGCAGAGAACAAAACCCAGCCTGCCACTCCATGCAGGAAGTTGCTCACTCTCGTAGGAGACTGCAACTTAGAGTACCTGTTTTCCATGGTGGTTACCAAAGCCAGTTAGCTCAGAGGTCCTCAACCTGTGTGTGGGTTGCAACCCCTTCAGCAAACCTCTATCTCCAAAAATATTTATATACCATTCATAATAGTAGCAAAGCTACAGTTATGAAGTAGCAACAAAAATAATTTCATGGTTGGGGTCACCACAACATAAGGAACTATATTAAAGGGTCACAGCATTGGTTACAAACCACTGATTTAGCAGCATAGGTAACCTTTTGTATGATGTCTCTTACAACCAGAATGAACTGTTCTGTGGTTTCTTCCCTCTGCTTTCTGTATAGTTCCCTTGCATGATTTCAGACTCAACTGGGAAAGAAATGTCACTTCTTAATCATGAAATATTTTCATCTGCTTCAAATTGGAAATGGGAGATGGCTGAGATTCTAACAGAAATTATATGGAAGCTTCTGGACCCCAGTTTGACTCCAATGCCATTTAAGAAGTTGTGAGTGACCATATGCACCATGAAACCCAGTGTTGATAGGAAAGTCATGTGGTTTCTGGGAGCAGCTTGGGTCAGTTAGCCTCACCAAAACACCTTCTAGTTCAATTAAAGACCCCGTCTACAGGAAATAAATGTGGGAGCAGAAGAACACATCTTATGTCATCGCTAGCCTTCATGCGGCATGCAACCTGCATACCCATGAGCACATACTGCATGTACATGACCCTTCCGTACACACATGTCCAAAGTTTAAAAAGAATGGTAGTATCAAATGCCTTGGATTTCTCATACTGTTCTTGTTAACATGATGTACCAAAACGCCAAGATCTCTGTAACTCCATGAGACTTACCCCTGGGTTTCCAATGAGAGGATGCTAATGCATGCCAACTTGAGAGTGTCGTGACAACTGTAGACACTCAACAGCCAACTGAGGCACAGCAGAGACAAAATTACGAGACAAATTCATATTGATTTTCTAGTCGCGGTGCAAGGTATAATTTCTAGATCACAGAAAGATAAATATCTTCAATTGGATCAAATAAAGGGCTCAGAATCAGGAAGCTGTGTCACAATTCTGTTAAGTTAAATTCCATTCTACCATTGAAACTTGGTCTCAAACAAAATGGTGATCACAAGACTGCAAAGATCTTAGCCTCTAAGGAAATGTTTTAAGGAGAGGGGACCTAACTGACACAGCACAGCTCTCGCCGATCACAAGCTTTGAAACCAGACATTTTAAGGAAGGTTTCTGGGAGTTTGGGAAGCATGCCAAAGGACTAACACCTTAACTTGATTGGAGTTAATTCTTTTCATTTCCTTTTTGCTTCCTTTTCAAATACTCTAATTTCACTCATGTAAAAAAAAAAAGTAATCAAAACAGGTGATATGACTTTTTCGATGTCTTAAATTTTAAAAGTTCCATCTGTCACTAATTACACATTTATTCCATTATACAGTACGATGAAAATAATTGTTTGAGGTTTTTTGTTGACAATTTAGAGTTTAAAGTAAATACTAATTATTTTTTGTTATAACTATGTATTAAATTAAATAATTCAGTGCTAGACACTTTAAGGCTCCAAATAATTTTATTAGAACCACATAAGAGAGCAATTATACAATTGGTGACACACATGCCAGTCCTAGAAATCCATCTCATAAAGTTGGAAGCCTTCTTTCTTTCCTTTTCAGTTTTTCTTCGTGTGGAAGCGAAGATGGCTACTTCATGTGAACTCTGCAGCGTTTTCTCATGATGTATGTGGCCTCGCTGGCCAGCTGTTTGGCTCAGTCATTCTACTGAAGTAGACACTCCTCACTTAAGTCATAACTAGAAGGGCCTTAGGATGATAAAACAACGCAGTCTGATAACAACCGATTTCTACTTTCAATTCCTCTAGAAATTAAAAGCTCTCTCCCCAAACTCCAACCAGAAGTTGCTGTGAATTCCATTTGGAACTTGTGCTAATAATAATATTTTCTGGAATAATAACAACAGGTTTGGATTTAATTAAATATGTTGCTCACTGAAGCATCTGTTTTAAACATTCATCCATGGCAGCTCCTCTGGGATGTCCAAATGGGAGTGTTTTCACTCCACGACACTACCCTAACGTGTGTTTGGGAATTTTTGAATAATTAATTGGGCTTTGTTTTGGGAAAATTCGCCAGGATGAAAAAGCGGTTCTTCCCTCGAATTCCAGTGATAGATGGAAGCCAGTCAGGGAGGGACAATCAGTCACATAGGCAGCCTTTGAGAGGCTCGTATGCAACGCACGGTATTAGGAGTCAAGTTTTTCTTCATGTTCACACATAGTTCCTATTATCATTCATGAGTGTTATTCACTTATCAAGCTAAGGGTGCATCCCTTCCCAATTAGACTAAGCTGCTTTTGGCAGAAAGCCACTAAAAATAGCAGAAACTGAGCTCCAGAGCGGATGACTAACCTTTCAAGAACTGGAAGCCACCTTTGGGACAGCTATTAGTGACACGACTTGACTGACAACATTACAGGCACAGAAAGTTTCTGAATCTGTGGCTTGTTTTGCACTCCAAGCAAATGATGACCAAGAACTATTAAAATGTCACTAATCTAGTAAAACGATGATTTATTATTACTATTGTATGTGTATATGTATATGTGCAATCTCCATGTGCCACAGCACGTGTGTGATGGTCAAAGAATAGCTTTCAGGAGTTAGTTCTCTCCCTCCTTCCACAATGTGAGCCCTGGGAATGGAATTCAGGTCATCGGGGTTATATAATAAGAGCTCTTACTCACTCAGCCATCTTGTAGGCCCCAAGTGGCACAATTCAAAGGTTTCATTTAACGTGAACTCCTAGCCTTAACTTCCATGCAGTTATAACTGAGTATCTCTTACCACTGCATCCTTAGCACATAGACTAGCACAAGGTTTAGGAGGACACAGCAGATAGTCGTTGAATGAATGAGTGATTAGAATATGCAAGTTAATAAGAGTTTATTTTGAGTCTACTACTTAGAGCTAGGTACCATTAGGGACAAGGTATAATCAAATGCGAAATACCTATATTTATATATATGTATATGTAAATGAGAGAGACTGATTCTGATGTCAAGAAGTTCACAATATCTTAAGTGATGCTAACACAGACAAAATCATCCTTTATAGTGTTGCCAACACAGTGATAATGGAATGCATAAGATGATAAGCAAGATTGGGTTTAGATTAAATCCTATAACAAGTATGTTCCATGATGTCTTAAACAACATATTTAAAGTAAGTGCCAAGGTTTTTATTATCATTCAGATAACTCAAATAAACAGATAATTCCTCAGAAATTTCATCGAAGTTGGCATACTGATTTTAAGAAATACATTTTGAAAGAATGTATGAAGCCATCACCTGTACAATTAACCAAAAACTAAGTAGATAGTTACTGACTCTTTGGGGGTGTAGTAGCTGAATTCTGGAGACAGTGAGACGATGCACAGGACTAGACAAAGGAAAGGCATGAGGTGTTTAGGCACAGCTTTCTGTGCTAAGGCCCAGGTAATGCACAGGATCCTCTTCTAACAGGTGTGATTCTAGGTTTCAAAGCACTGGAAGCTGGGCTGGTGCTCACAGTTCCAGCAATGGCAAGCTAACCATGGGGCACAAACTTTCTCTGGTGAGAGGGTATAGCAATGCGCTGTGCATTGGAATTCAGCGATTCTAGCAGGAGGAATGCATTCGTTTCTAAACTAATCCAATGTCTCAGTCACTATGGTCAAAAGACAAACTTATTTGTACACATAATCCTTATCACTTATCTATAAAAAAGTGCCTTGAGCAAGGCCACCAAATCCTTATAGATTGCTTTTTGTCTTCTCTGAGTTTAAGATATTATGCTCTGGACTGCTGGGGCCTCTCTCTTACTTATCTCCCTCCTCCCTTCCCTCCTCTTCTTATCACTCTGAAGACAGAGTACGCCCTTAAGGCTGGATATAATACCATCTTAGTTTGTTAAATTCTTAATTTAGCAATAATTTAAAGCAGGTAATAGATGCTCAAGAAGTATTTAGTAAGTGAGTGAAGAAATTGGGTGTCATCCATGTAATAAATGGTGAGTGTTTTTATATTTTAGTGACTGAAGAAATAATGTAAGACATCGCCCATCTATAACAATTACAGCTTTCGTCAGAAGACAAAGCCTTCTCATATGTAGCAGTACAGACACATACACTCACTTAATCATTGGAAGAACTCTGGAGCCATAAACATAATAAGAATAGCATCTGTCATTTGTGGAGTGCTTTTTATATGGCCAGCATTTTAATTGAATTATTTCACTTAATCTCTACAGCAATTAGGAAGTAGAGACTAAAGCTACTTCCTCAGTCTGAAAATGAGGAAACAGAGTAGTTAAACAGCTTACCTCAAGTCTCCAGTCTCACATCTAGTAGGTAACTAAGCCAAGAGTTGACTCCATGGCATTTCTTTCTGGAAACAGTATTTCAACATTGTGGCAGAAACAGGTTTGTTTTCCGCTGTGTGTCAAACGTGTTCTCTCTCTCTCTCTCTCTCTCTCTCTCTCTCTCTCTCTCTCTCTGTGTGTGTGTGTGTGTGTGTGTGTTGGGTAAGCTTTCTTAGTGGCCATGTTGAGTAACTCACAGCCCTTCTCTATCTGCCAAGATGATTGCACCAGCCATTAGTGATCCATCCAAGAATAGCCAGTATAGAGTCTGGTTGCATCTTCTCAGTTTATCTGGCACCAGGGCTCTGTCTTCTATGGCCAATATGGCTTAATAAAATCATTAAAATTCTTTCCTATAGTGTAATTAGAATGCTTAAGAATTGTAGGCAAAGAAAAGTGAAAATTAGGATTCACCCCCCCCCAGAAAAGCATGCAGGGAAAAATAACGGAAGGAAGGAAGGAAAACAGAGCTAGTGAAAGGCAGCTTCCAGTAGTGGCCAAGGAGAGTGTGTACTAACAGGACGTTCCTACAGCAAAGGCTGCATAGGTAAAATGAAACCCAGAAGAGAGGTAGAAGAACTCCTACTGCATGAAAACTCAAGAGAGACTGACCTTCCTGGGTAGCTGGCCAATGTCATGTTGCTTGGCTATCTATACTCGTGGGCTGATGGATGGAATGCCCACAATCTTACTCTTGAATGTATTCATTTCCTTTTACAGCAAACACAGATTTAAAGACTCCAAAGATCATACACGCATTACTTTACATTTCTGTAAGCAGACCTAAAAATGGGTCCCAGTAAACCAAAAGCAAGGAATTGGTGGAACTTCACCTCTTTCAACCCTCTCTCAGAAGGAGTTTGTTTTCCCATTCCCTATAATCTCTTCCTTTTGAATCCAGACCATGTGGCATATTCCAGTTTCCCACACTGAGTCCTAGCTTTCTCTCTCTCACTCATCACGTGATAGCGGAGGTCCCTGCACACACTTCAGAGCACTTTCATTGCCTCAAGGACATTCTACTCAGTTCTACTGAACAGAAGGCTTAACCTGTAGCCCTTGTGATACGACGTCACATGTTCACACTCCTTAGGGTTTAAGAGGTTGACAGCCTTGGGCAGTGGTTATTGTCCCTATTATACCACTTCTATTCCTAACATAAAATTCATATTACTTGAGAAAACCTGAGTGAGTCGGGGCAAAACCACAAAACAACCCAGATTATCTTCTGATAAGTGAGTAGAACTTCTGTCAAAATATTTAAAAAAAAACAAAGTCTTAACTTTGAGGCTTGCATTTCCACCCAGTGACTCAATATTAGTCTCCTACCTGGTTTACCCCCTCTTCCTCAATCTACTGTTATTTCACTGCTTTAATCCTCTACTGTGAAAAATCAGTTGACCCAAGACAAGCACTATTGTGCAAGGTAGCAAGGAATTGGCCGTAAACAAAATAGGGATAGAAGCAAACCAATGGCCTCATGGAGGAACTGCTTCAAGGAGATGTGATGGTATGGAGGATCCTTCTGGTCCATGATGCTGAGGTTACGGGGAATGAGGGGACTTGGGCAGAGAATTATACTCAAGTCACCTAACTTTTGTCTTTGATAAATTTTTCCATATCTGTGATTATTAGAGTATACTTTGTGACTTGAACATATGCCCATTGAATAAACAGAGTTAATAAATGAATAGAAGAATTAGACAAGTAGTAAATGAGGAAATGAGCAAATTTTAATACAGACCCAGAGCAGATAGAAAATAAACTACAGCATGAAACATTTTCTCCTTCTCTATCTTAGTCTCTGTCTCTCTTTATCTCTCTCTCTCACACACAGACACATACACACTAGAGTTCATGATATGCAAATATCATCCTGTATACAAAGAACCATAAGCCTAGATATCTTATTAACCCTTTATGCCACATATTTTAACCAATATAATGGGAGTAATAATTGCCTATTTATTTTATAGCAGTATTTCAAGTACAAATGAATATACTAGAAAAAAATTAGAAATACACAATGAGTAGATAGGTTGGCGAGTGACTAGATAAGGAGACAGAATGTTAACTCACAGTTACCATTGACTTTGTGATACTATATGTTTATTTTGTCTATTATGTGATTAAAACCACCTTCTCATGTATTCCTTTGCATAATTTAATTAAACATAACTAAAAGCAAATGTGGAAACTGAGAAATCTGAACACAAGATTAGTTAGTCAGAGAAATCCAAGTGGCTTCGCTAATATGGATGAGGTATGCTTAAGAGGTAATGGATGCTAGGATATTTCTTAAAGACATTAACTCTCATTATCAGGGATTTTCTAGGTCTCACTGTTTTCTGTTAAGATTTATTATGGTTGACATTCTTGCTGATGTCTGGTTTTATAAAAGGAATAACATCAAGCTCATAGGATTTTGACATAATTGAAAGATTATGAGTATAAAATGCTTTACATAGCACATGACAAATGGCCGATGTCTTGATCACTACTTCCGACATCATGGTAAGGGCTAACAGAGGCCTTTGTCAGTGTTAAGCACAATTTCAATCATCTAATTATCAACTGAATAACATTATCTTTACAAAGGTCCTGTGAAGAACAAGTGATTATCATCATTTTCTGAAGGATCTAGTGGGCAGAGTCAATAAAGGGTGAAAAGTTGATTCGTGCGCTTGTAAAATGGCTCAGTGGCTAATGTATGTGCCTGGCAAATGTGGACATCCAGAATTTAGAGCCCCAAAACCTATGTAAAAGCCAGACCAGCATGCCAGCTAATTGTAACACTTGGGAGGCAGAGATAAGAGATCCTCAGGAATAGCCTCAGGAGGCTAGATTGGCTTCCCAGACTCATAATAAAGGAGCTCTGGATTCAACTGCAAGATAAAACGTCATTAAATAAGGTGAAGAGCAACAGAGGAGACACTAACTTTGCGTCTCCACATGTACAAGCACACGCATAACCTTGCACAAACACCCAGTTTATTTACAAGTCCATATTCCACATTTCTATTAAAGTAAATATCACCTTTACTACTCTTGCTGCCATGACGAACATGATGTTCATTACTAATTATAATCATATAGGCTCTCACTGGTTGCTCACTCTCACACACACACGCACACACACACACACACACACACACACACATACATGCATGCACATACACACAAGTACTGCAAGGGATAGTTACTGTGATTTGCAAAGCATTTAGTACATGCTCAGGAAGAGTAATTAATTGTCCAGAACCTCATGGCCCACAATTCTTAGAGGCAGCAGGCATTTTCTGGATTACCACTGGGACTACCATTGCATCAGAGCAACACTGAGTGTTGCTTTATTCGTTTCAGCAAATTTGTTTATTAGTTTTAGCAAGGAGCTGAATGTCAGATCTGTTGGACAAAGATTTGTCAATCTGGCTTCATGACTCTGTTCCAGTGAAACCTGAAGTTATTTTTTTCTGAGGTTTTATTCAGATTTCACTCAAACCACTTCACTATTAAGTTGCATGTTCTATTAACTAATAATAAAATTAATTTTTAGTAAATAATCATAAAGCAAAAATCATGAGTGCTAGTACAGCCAGTGAAGATAGCCCTGGGACTATGTGCTCTATTTTCTCACTTAGTTATAAAACAGTATCTGTAACTGGCATCAGGCAAATTTTGTTTGAGCACTTATAGAGTTGGTCGTGTTTCCTCTTTGTCCCAAGCCACCATGGAAGCACTTCTTTGTCTTGAAATACACTTTTATCCTGTTGCATAAACTATGTTATAGAAATTATGTCTATTTGCATAATAATTACATGCACATTTGAATAAGTAGGGTGTTGTGTTTAAGTACAGTATTTATTATAGCTTATTCAAAGAAAGCAGGAATTGTGATGTCAACTAAATGTAACTTTGAATTCTAATCAATCATTTACCAGTTTCAGGCTTGATATTTTCTTTCCCAAGCTTGATGTCCTAATTTAGAAATGGAATATCATCAGACACATAAGGTTGCTGACATAATTGGAAGATGATGGATATAAAATGCTTAATGCAGCCATATGACATACAGTTGACAAACACTTGGCTAAAACTTGTCTATTCAAATTAATCTCCAGATATTTCCTCTAGTTTCAATACTCAATAGTATTAAATTAATACCTTGATAGCTATTGTTTCTTTAAATGGGACTACTATTCACCTATATATTCAAACCAGAACGTAGCAGACTATCCTTTATAATCCCTCTCCATTAATCCCTTCCAGATAAAATATATCACAAGTCTTGTGATTCTGTCTCTAGCATGTAATTGAGTAAATTTATATTCTCTCTACATTACCACTACAAAACAAATATTAGCATCTCAACAACTTTTTTCATAAAAATAATTTGAAAAATATATTTTCCTAATATAGATTTTAATAGTCAAACAACTCTATAAAGTAATTCTGATGTATATTCCTCAAAACTAGTTTTTCAAAAGCAAGTTCAAATGCTATATGTATATGTATAAATAGAAACTTAATTCTCTAATGGACAAATACTAGTCCTCAAAATTACTAGCTATTTCTATATGTGTTATAAAATTTCCTTTACTTACGTGTATTTTGATAAGGCATTGATTAAGCACTTGACCTTAAATCAATCAAGAATATTGTAACAGTCATAATTTTACCTTTGAGTATCCATCTGAATTGTATTCAGTTTTCATAATATAGGCTCTGTCTACATAAAGTTTCAAACAATTTCTGAATTTTAGAATAGAAGAATACACCATCCTACAATGCAAAAGAAAAACCCCAAATTAGTAGCTGGTCTTTGATCCCAATCCACAATTTCATAATTTTTAATTTTAAATTAAACCGGAAAGTTCAGTTAAAATAGTCATAATATGTTTTAATTGTTTCCCTTGCTCTTGGATGCTACAGATACTTACTGGCTTGAGCTCATTTACACATACAAATATAAGTATTCAAATACACGTAAACAACTATAGAGCTTTAGGGAGGACAGCTTTAAAAACCCAGTACTTTGGTAGCTGCTCTTATGAGTTTCTCAGGAAATTAAGTGTGTAAGAACTAAGTGGTAAGGAAACAAGAAATGATCAGTCCCAAGAGAAGCGATGTGCTAATTGATGGAAGGCGCTTTATTGCATGTGCCCCTCCTAGTAATGAGAGAGTGAGGGGAGCCCAAATTCCCCCACCATCTTCAAAGAAGTCTTTGTTGACTCAGTGACAATATACTCTTTATGATGGATAATATAGTACAACCAAAGCCCTAAACTAGCCTCACTGTGCTATCCAAGCTTCCAAGAGGGTCCACAATTACACCTAATTTGGATCCTGAAAGTTGCTGGCAAAAAACACAGCTGGGCAGCCCAATGACTTGCCCTAACTGTGCCTGAGGTTGTAAATTCTAAACCTGGAGGGACAAAGTGGAGGGAGCATGTCAGTGGGAAAGGGGGATTGATGGAAGATGTTCTCAAGACTGGGTGCCGTGAAATGGCTAGCCGTGAAATGGCTAGCCGTGCCTCCTTTCGTGGTCTGCTTTTGCCTTTGATCTATCTCTTGCTTCTTGGTCCCTCTTCAGCCTTTCCTCCTGAGTTCAATGCCTCCTTCTTAGAATCTTCACATACAAAATTTTCTTCAGTATTACCAGTTTCTTACACCCTTCGTTTGACTTTTCTTTACACCCTTAAAATTCTCATTTCATTCTCTTCTTAAACGGCACACAACTCGTATCTGTTGAAGAAAAGTATGCATAACCCTTGTGTTTATTTAGAAAATTCCATTAGCCATTTAACTTAATTTTCCTCTTGCCCTTTGAAATTAAAATCAAATGATGCTTCTTGTGCATAATCACCCCCACTGTCTGTGTGTATATGTATGGTGTGTGTATAGTGTTTTCTAGAAAATTCACAGTGACTAATCCTGATCTGACCTTTGGTTTGCACCTAAATTATTTTTCATGTTAAATGCATTACTCACTCCCTACCAAAACCACGGAGGAAAATGGCGGCTTTACTAAATATTTGAGGCATTGTTCTTATGAGAGTACATAATTAGTTTTCAACTTAATTTGTGAGGTTTGAAAAGTAAATTTTACTTGTAATCACATACATGTGTATGAGTGTGGGTGTGTTCACATCAGTGCAATGCCCACAGCTATCAGAGAAAGTGCTGTGTCTCCCGGGGGGCGAAGGTACAGGCAGTTGTGACATCCCTGACATAGACGCCGTGACTCAAACTCTCATCCTGCGCCAAAGCAACACAAGCTCCTAACCACTCCGGCCCTTCATTCCTGATTCCTAAATTCTTGAGCTTATAAATGGTATTATAGTCAATATATATTCAATATACATTTTGAGTGACTGAATGAATATATAATTGAGAATAATAATTTCTAATATGTTGTTAAATTATGTTTCTTAGGATGACCAAGACACAAAAAGAAGAACAATAATTTCCATTAAAGAAAACAAGTCCAGCACTATTAAAAAAACACACACACAATATAAGAATGTCATTGTGGGGCTTCTCAAATGTTGTCCAAAGCAAAAATAGATTTGATAACAAGAATCCAATTACAATTCTGCCTTCATTTATGATTGTGGCCCAATTCTAGTATAACGAATACATTGTTTTATTTCTAGTACATCATTATATTAGGCTTTAGAACAGAACGCCGCTCATTTTAGTAAAACCTCCGACTTTTAATTTGCTGATTTGTACCCATAAATTGAATTATGATGTTCACTTTTGTGGTCATTTATTGGTTAACATATTATAATATAAACCCTAGCCATTACATATTTTGTAATTGTCACAGGTATCTGAGGATGGCGGATCATTAATATAATATTTATGAGCACGAGATTCACCAAACTATAATTATCATAATCCATGTTAGATATGAAAATACTTTAAGAAAGATGGAAGTATAGAGGATGTGTGTAACAAAAATATTCAAAAACTTTTGAGAGTTAAGCAAATGGGATTTGGTAATGATTCACATGTGGCATTAAGAGAAGTCAGTTCAGGCCGGGCGGTGGTGGCTCTTGCCTTTAATCCCAGCACTCGGGAGGCAAAGGCAGGCGGATCTCTGTGAGTTTGAGGCCAGCCTGGCCCACAAGAGCTAGTTCCAGGACAGGCTCCAAAGCTACAGAGAAACCTTGTCTCAAAAAAAAAACTAAAAAAAAAGAGAGAGAGAGAGAACTAAGTTCAGGATGACTGAATATTGATATTGAACTAAGTCCAATAAAGATATTGAACAAATGAGATCTGAGGACTGAGAGACAGAAAGGGGATTCTGGGTTCAGTTTTAAGTTTATACTGGATGATTAGTCAACATTGCAATTAGAAATATCAGATATTAAATATAAATACCAGAGCACAAGGGAAAGATAGTAACTGCAGATATTCATCAGGAAGTAATCATGCATAAGGAATGGTGTTTAGTTCTACAAAACTGGATAATAAAGGATGCTTCTGCCACAGATATATAAAGTTACTAAAATGCGACCTCATTTCCAATTATATATAAGTGATGGAAGAAATATACTTCCAACAACTCCCTGAAGACAAAATAGAATAAGATAAAGCAATCACAGTGCTGAAAGGTGTCTAGATGAAAATGGAGAAATAGCCTGAACCTAGCCATACTGGAGGTCCTAGTTTCAACCTCGAGTTGAACCAAAGAAGAGGAAAGAGGTCAAAACATGAAAAGTATATGCATTGAAAAGAACAAAAAGAGTCAAATCTTTTAGAAACCTCCATCAAACTGTTTACTGAGTATACAATGTTTTGCAGTCCCAAAATGAGAAGAAAAGTAAGGAAAAGAAATCATTTTCCTGGCCAGGTGGTGGTGGCGCACGCCTTTAATTCCAGCACTTGGTAGGCAGAGTCAGGGTGATCTCTGTGAGTTCGAGGCCAGCCTGGTCTACAAGAGCTACTTACAGGGTAGGTTCCAAAGCTATAGAGAAACCTTATCTTGAAAAACAAAAATAAAACAAAACAAAATCATTTTAGCATTTTTCTGAAGTATCAAAGACTGAAAAACATCCACAAATTTGGTAGAATGTAAGAATTTAGTTATTCAAGAAATTCAGTGAACTCCAGTCTACACAAACTCAGAGAAAACTATGCTTAGAAATACAACAAACTTCTGAAAATTAAAAGTATAATAATGGAGGCAGTAAAGGAAACAAAATGCCTTACATAAAGTATACAACTCTGAATAGTCTCTATTCCAGGAATACAAGGTTGGTTTTCTATTGAAAAATAAGCTTAAGTGATTACTTTAAATGACTGGACTGCCGGGAGGTGGTGGCACACGCCTTTAATCCCAGCACTCGGGAGGCAGAGGCAGGCGGATCTCTGTGCCTTCGAGGCCAGCCTGGTCTACAACAGCTAGTTCCAGGACAGGCTCCAAAGCTACAGAGAAACCCTGTCTCAAAAAAAAAAATGACTGGACCAAAATGATATTTTTAGAGACTTCTCTTGGAATGGGTTTCAAGGAAAATAACAAGGGAAAGATGAAGGAAAATTTGAAGGAAGTGACTGTGTGTTTAAAAGTGACACTATGAATCTGTAACACAACAGCAGCAATAGGACTGAAGCAGAAGGAATGGATGCAAAACAAACTGGAGGGCGAAGTTCAACTAATTGGATGACAAATTGCATGGAGAAATCAAGTCAGGATGACTGAGTTTCATGTTTAGTTGACTCATTAAATACTGGAAAAGTGAATAAGAAGCTCAGGCTAGGGAAGAAGGTGAGGGAAGATGCTGAATTTAGCCAAAAAAAGTGATGATGTTTTCCTTCACTTAGATGTACTTTAATTAGAGGTGGAGATGCCCCGGAAAACTTATCATATGATTAAATATCTGTGATTACAGCTGAGCAGAAAGCATGATCAGAATATGTAATTGATATTAGTTATCTGTCAAATGTATCCCTTTTCTAGACACAGAATAAAGTACCATCAATGACCCAGTGAGGAAAAAAAACTTAACGTGAAATTTCAGTGCCCAGTATGAACATGTTAGCCATGAGCTGGACTTTCACGTTTAAGAAAGGAACTGTGCTGAAAAGAGTTTAGGAGGAACATTGGAACCTGCTGAGGGTTAAGGATCTATGTTTCCTAGACGCCTTCCAGAAGATTCTAAAATAGAGAGTTCTTTCTTGCAGTGGCTAGGAAAGTTACTTGGAACCTGCCTTCATCCATATTTTAAAAATTAAACAAAAAAAAAGTAGATGGAAGACTCACTTCTCACTGCCAACAATGCACACCTGAATGCACACCAACTTGAAGCTGCATTATTGACATAACATAAGCTTGTGTGTCCAGGGCTGCCTTTCTCCCATGTAAAACCCATGTGCTTTATTGTAAACATCTATGACTAGTCAGCCTCTCAGGAGCCACTGAAGCAGCAGCGGACCAGATGGCCTTTGCTTCGGGGGTCATCTTTTCTCGGGTCTATTCCATTTGGTTCCCGCAGCGTTTATTGTAAATGGTGAAGGAAGAAGACCCCTCTTGAGTGTGATGTTACGTTGGTATATGGTAATTAAAACACCCATGAAATAATGGTCCCCTCAAAAGAGCGGAAAATGCTCTTTCTATTCAAAAGTGTGCAGATGTACTGGAGCTTTATACAGTCTGAGTCAATTTCAGTGGAAATAAAAACACTTAGGGTGTCATAGAAATAACATTTGCTAAGGGAAAGTTGAGCTGGCAGGCTGATCTAATTCTGATAAAAAAAATATTGGTTTGAATTTACAGGCTAAGATGGTTATAAACCGCTCTGTGATCTGCCGTATTTTGCCTAAGTGGTAGGTTTTTTTGCTTTTGCTTTCTTTTTTCTTCCAACTTAAAGGAAACCCAGTCCTGTGACTAAATAAATAGTCTGAATCACTTAGCAGGTCTGGGCTGATTCATTAGCAGAAGGGGCCATAGGTGTGGCGGTCGGTACTCAAAACTTGTATCTGTGCAGTGCACCTTCAAACATAACCTGGGAATTTAACAGGAGCCCAGCCCACCATTCAGCAGGAATGCCAAGAAAGCCTGTTAGAATCACTCAGTACCACCTAAGAGGAAGGCCACACTTAAGGACTTAGGATTTTCAGGCTGCTGTTCCCAAGGTGCCAAGAGCTTATTGGCTCCATCTGAATCAAGCAAAACTGCCAACCTTCCTGTTGACTCAAGCACTGCTTCCAATCTGTTTCGTTCTGAGTGTGCGATGCAATTTTGGAAACAGAAACCTCTCCTGGAGCAGACAACCAATGGTCTGATCGTTTGTTTTTGTTATAAGAATTGAATGTATGGAAAAAGATGTCCCCGCCCCCTGCCCCTTCTGATATCTTGCTGTACTTGACAGCTGACAAAAATCAGTTTTGTTCATTTTGGCAAATACAAAGAAAATAGAGAAAAAAGGTGCATTGTAAAAAACGGGTTTCAACAGACTTGGACAGCTCTCCTGGAACCTAGGGGTTATGCTCAGACCACGCTGGTGTTGGAGGGCCTTATGCTAATACGATCCTGGAAGGTGCAGCACCAAACAGAATCTTATGCATGCTCCCATGCTCTCCGGGACACTGAAGATTTCTATTTAGCTTCTTGGAAAGTGATAAGGTTTTGTTGTTGCTGGTCTTCTGGTAACATGTCAACCTGAAAAAAAAATTAAAAAAAAACCTAAACTAATTCGGATATAAATCCTAAAATTGATGCATGCATTCACTGATAGGAGAAATTACCATATAAACAGGAAAAAATGGAGTAGTATGGAGTCAATAAGGTAGGTTGCTATACCAAAATTAGCAAATAAATATTTGTCATTTGTCTTAAGGGTAGCAATTGCCCCCACAACTAACAGCATCATTTTATGATGAAACTCTTTGCCCTTGAACTTGGAGGAGCTGCAAAATTCCTCTCCTTGAAAAGCTCAAGAATGTCACTATTAATCAAAATTAGTAAGCAAAACGAGTTCAATATTTAATCTTCCAACCTAACATTGTAACTGCCCTTAATGGAAGACATTTTCATTGAATTATCTCGCAATTCTCTTCCATCTGAATCTAGCTAAAGCACAAAATATTAGAGAGGAAATACATTATTCACTTATTGAATAATTTTGATGATTTCTAGGCTCTACCACCTGTTGAGTGTCAAACCAATTGGGAATGAATTGGTGTTTTTAAACAATGTATCCCATACTTAACTGAAATCAAAATAAGAAATTTGAAAACTGTAAAGGAAAAGAAAAGCAGCCATGTGGTCTGGAGTGTGACATCACATACACAGATTTCTGTCACTCTTCCTCCTTTTAGAGAAGAATCAAAACCATTAATACATTCTCAGTATTTTATCCAATATATACCTGAAGTCTGATAGCCAGCTGACACTCATATTAGACCAAGGAAGAAAAAACATGAGATCCCTGACAATCTAGAAAGAGTGTTATTAAAATTCAAAAAGAACTATGAAAAGGAAGCCCAGATTTGTAGTTTATGACTAATTTCTGCTATTGATGATGCAGAAGAAGAAAGATCACAAGAACAAAGCCTAAGGCCTCCCTGGAAAATTTAGCAAGACAATATCTTAAAATGAACAGTAAATAAAAGTCTAGCAATGTAGTTCAAGTAGGAACAAACTTGCCTAGCATATAGAAAGCTGTAGGTTCAGTCCTCAGTGCAGAAAGGGGGGGATAATCTCCACTACTATTGCAAATGAACCCTCCCAGAGGAAGGACAACTCCATGCTCAAACCTGGAGTCTCTTTTCATCTTCATGAGCCCCAGTGTGCCTCCCACAGACCTACCCTACAAACCTAATCTCATGCTGGGGTTGAGTAAGCATTTGACAAATGGTAGCTATTTTTATTACATGATCTCCATATATTTACAGAGCCAAAAATGAACGGAAAAAGAAAACTTCAGATACAAGCCATCTGTCTTTGTCACTGGATTCTGTGCCTTATCCTGCCTCCCTGCCCAGCCCATCATTACACAGCTTACTATGGTCTGTGCATTCAGAAAACCATAATAAATGAGGATACAGCAGAACAGAAACAGGGGTACTCCTGATGATAGCATTTTATTGCCAGATCCAGTGGAACCTTAAGGGGGCCATGGAGGTTTCAAGGCACCAATATCAACAAGGTGCTTTCACATTTAAAATCCCTTACGCTGTGATTCTTTTGCCAATGAAAAAGTCCTAACATTCTTAAAATGGTTGTTCTTGATTTTTCTCTTATTTACAGGCAACCAAATTCTTTAAAATATACTATCTTTTCTAGACTATGCAATGATAGAAATCAATACCACGCTTTTCAGTTTTTGGTAGATGCTGGTGGGCATTCAGTTGTTTCAGTTGAAGTCAAAACTGGACCTACAAATGTGCAAGAAAAGAAAAAATAACATCGAGGGTAGAGTAAGATCAAACACAAATTGGATTATGTCACAACAGAATTATGGATTAGGAAATTCATGATTAAAACTATACACAGGTATGAGATTTGACTAATTCTTGTGTGCTGAGTGTCTGGTTTCTATGAAGTGAGTGAAGGCTGGTTTTTTGTTTCTTTGCTTTTTATCTTTTATCTTTTTGAGTGAAAAAAAGGGACCATAATGACCACTCACTCCAATAGAACAC
Organism: Ondatra zibethicus; assembly: GCA_004026605.1. NCBI lineage: Eukaryota > Metazoa > Chordata > Mammalia > Rodentia > Cricetidae > Ondatra > Ondatra zibethicus. The sequence goes on along the minus strand of PVIU01005341.1, from coordinate 28,367 downwards.
TCCTAAGAGAGCCATGAGGTTCCTTTAATTTGATGACTTCTCTATGTGTATGTATTGCCATGTAAGTCAGTTTGTTCCTAGAAATTTCAACACCTCACCCTTCTTCAAAGAGCAGTCATACTTGAATAGCTCCAGAAGCTTAGTACGCTTCTCTCTGTGATAGTAGCACATGCAGAAACTGTTGATTCCAACTTTCATTCATATGTAACTTATATATAGTGTTTTCATCAATTTTTATATATTATAAATCACTATATTATATGTAGTAATTAAATTACCTAAATCTGTAGTAGAAAGTGTATATTAATTTCTGGTTTATGCTTATTCATTTTTAGAGTGTTTTGTCATTTGTAACACCAAGGCTATAAAGTTAAAATTATGTTAATAATTTTGTATGTCTAACAAAACCATGAAGATTCTAATTAATGTCAAATTTCTTCATAATGAATACAAGGAATAATAATAATGATGATAACAGGTAGGAGAAAATAAGAAGAGAAGGCTATTTTAAGTTATATTCTGTTAGGTATAATGGATGTCTGATGAAATATATAATTTCAACAAAGTTTGCTGAACGCCATAGGAGAAGCACTATGTGCTTAGCTCCAGGGAGGAGATGTTCATACTTGTCCAAGAAGACTGGGATGAACTGGAGTGAATGTGCTGAAGATAACACTTCACATGGATTTTGAGCTCCATCAAACTCCTTTAGGCCCCAAAGAGCCACCATTATCTAAGGAGTGGTCCTAGCTCTTTGTCTTTGAAGCCAGTCCACATGAGGACACCAGGTCCAAAGGAGAGCCTTTGTCATCAAGTCCTCTTTTAGGATTTTGAACAAAGCACCTGAAACTGGGAAACTGAAAGAGATCTAATATTATATTCAATAATATGTCTAATGGAATATATAGATATAAATATTATTAATTTCAAGTAACAAAAAGTCAAATATGAATAAATTGAGCAGGAATATGGTTTTGTTCTTCATGAAAGGAAGGCATTGAGGACTCAAAAAGGGGTTGTGAAGCATGCATTCCCTGAGTATAAAAGGCCCTGGATTGTGTCAGAGATTCTTCTAGAAATATCTCTTCAATACTAACCATGGCAGTAATAATGGGCTTAATAGTAAATGTGTATTAACTGTTCTGCACATCACATCTATAATGAATTCCTTTATCCTTCTTGTTCTGTTGAGAAATTTCACATCATTTCTGTAGGGTGGGGGGATGAACCCTATAAACAAAAAGGTTGAGTAAATGCCCTATATGTATATGGCTCAGCAGCCGCAGAGGAAGACACTAAGGTCACCTGGTGTGAAAGTCAAATAACATAGGACACTGTACTGCTATGTGGCTCTCTTTGGACCCCTCAGTTTCCCAGTTTCCCAGGTTTCATAGATAACCCTGGCGCTCTGTGATCTCAAGGAGTTTGACGGTGCTCAACAGCCTAGCGAAGTGCAGTCCTCAGCACATTCACTCCACTTCAGGCTAGTCTTCCTCCCGGGAGGTAAGCACATAGTGCTTCTCCTGTGGCATTCGGGAAATTTTGTTGCATTGACAGGCTCCATTGAATGTTACCTCTAGCGAAGCTCTACAATGCAGGGAGTTTGGCTTTTCTCCCTCATACCCTCTTCTACAACTCCCTGTCACTGGACTGTAGTCACCAGCGGTTCAATTAATAAATCATAGATGGATGTGAAGGAAACAGAATTCTTTCCTTTTTCCAACCACAAGCAAAGACCATGGAGACACATGGGCAAAAGCTAACTGAAGGGATAAAAAGTATTTAGGGAGTAAAGTATGATCCATGTATTCTTTTAAAACCCAACATGAAAAATACCATTATTTTTAGCTTCATTTTCATGATTCAGCATGCCCAGTATAAATATTTTATAAGAGGCATGAGACAAATACCAGTTTATGGGAAATGTAAATTAATTTGAAGCTAAAATTAGAAGAACCATTCTTGTGGACAGATGACAAGGGGAAGAAACAGGATGAAGAGAAACTGATTAACACAGAGCAAAGAACCCAGAGAAGCACAAACCCCAGTGGGCTGATGGACTATTGTCAAAGGAAGTGTGAAAGTCAGAAGCACAGGGTGAGCAACATTTTATGCAGAGACAAATAACAGAGAAATAAAACAGATAATAACAGATATAAAAATTACCAAATATTTACTCTGTAGACCTGGCCTAGGGAGAAAGTGGGAATTAGGCTTAAGTCTTACTTAAATCCTACCAATCTTCCATTTGTGCCCCTTGAGCTCCTGGCATTTCTTCCAGCCTCTGTGTATCAAGAGGCCTTATGATCTGGATTCTCCTTTATTCTCAACAGAAAATTCATCAGGTATTGCCCATATGCAAACTAATGCAAATGAGGCCAGGAAGGTGCTGCCATTTTTGTGTCCTGGAAGTTGAAGTTTAACCTCTGCTGCATGAATGCATAGCAACTGAATGATTGGACAGGACTAGAAGGGTTGGGAGCTCTGACTCATCCATCATCCAAGACTGGGTCTTCTTGAAAAGAACTCTAGACAGAAAAATAATACATATTCTCCATTAAATTCTCATTTGCTCTGAACAAACAAACTTTTCTTGAAATACAATATTCTATTTTGTGCCTGCTTTGATATAAATACTATATGATGGTATGTAAATGCTCTGAACACTCTGGGCCTTACTCTGTGTAAGTTCGAGTTTCTATTTCTATAAAAAGTGACCATAAGACCATTTCCTATAGGTGCAAATAGACATTTGAAAATGCCTCTCTCACTGCTTGGCACTTAGCACTCCTGACATAATAGATGCTACTTTTACAAACAATATAATGATGTCATCATTTTCAACTATTTTTGGTGGATGGCCTCCAACGTAAGGCAAGGATCTTTACAGTTAATCTAGTCTGCAGATTAATAGCTACTGTGTTGAGGAATGATAATATATAAATACACATTAGTGTTTTGATAGACATGTAAAACTTGAGGAAATAAAAAATTTAACATTGCTATTTTTAACACTTACTGATGCTCATGAGCTTCTGTGATGTCTGTATTCCTGCTCAATTGCTCATGGAAAGAGAAACTGGTGGCTCTTGAGACAGACTGGGGGGTGGGGGAGGTCCTATGTCCTGAGAGGAAGGTTGCTATGGCTCCACCCCACTTTTGAGCAAAACATATAGTAACAATTCATGAATCACTATTTTGAAATAGCTTTAAAATTTACCCCCAGAGTAAATGAGTGGTTTGAAAAAAAATTAAAAATAAAACAGTAACAACAACAATAACAGCAAAACCTTTAAATGATTTTGGTACCAAAAAAAACAAAGAAACAAACATGTAAGTTCAAGAAAATATCATGATAAACCATCACATTCCTCCCATGAGCTCACTGCCTGGACACTGAAAGGAAAAGCTGGTGAGAGGTTTCAAAAGAGTGGCCAATTAGAAACTGATAACTGAGCACAAGTCTCACCTGTAATCCCAGAATTTGGGAGGCTGAGGCAGGAAAACGACTTCAAATTCAATATTAGCCTAAACTACAGAATAAGATCTTCTCTGGAAACAAATAAATAAAAACAGGCAAACAAAAGCCCCCATTACCATCATAAATATACATTAATAAATAGGGTAAGTAAATGTAACTTTAAAATGATTGTCATCCCTTAATGTTTCTATATTACATTATATATGAGCAAATATTCAAGTATTAGAGGTGTCATCTTGAAATTGTGTTATGAATGCAGCATTGAGTGAGAGAAATGTTTAGAAGACACTGCATGAATTGCACTGAGTCTCCTGCACTGCCAGGTTCCCAGAGGCAAAAGGAAGAAAAGCAAAACTCCTTCAAATGAGACTAAAGAATCATATATGCAAAGATAAATATGTTATTCTCAGATAAAAGGAAAGAAATGATGAATGTTTCTCATTTTCACTCAATTTGTTATTAAATACAGGGAGTACCCAAGAAGGACAACATGTATTCTTCGCCTCCTCCCCAGCACCTTAGTCCCCTCCGTCTAGCCCCCAAAGTATCACAGCATCAAATCTTGATTCTCAAGTCTCATCAGGCACTGAGATGCTCCCCAGAGCCCAGGCGAAATCTGGACATCAATGCCTGAACTCATTCCTAGCAAGTAAACGAAATAGCACTGAAACATAAAAACCGTTCATAAAATTATGCCAGAACAGAAGATTTTTTGGATCAAAATTACTATTTATTCTTAGAAATCTTTCTTTCTCATTCTCTCTCTCTCTCTCTCTCTCTCTCTCCCTCCCTCCCTACCAACCAATGGAGTGATTGTTCCATATCTAGCAAAGGCATCAGGTTTTGTTTTATTGTACATCCAGTGTCATTTAATTACTCATTTATTTCTTTTTAGAGAAAGCTCATGAGATTTGGCAAAGTAGTAGGTATTTGGTGTTGATGTGCCCTTAGACTTATTTTACTGCTCAATAAAAATAAAATACATTAGTATTTTTATTTCAAGGCATCACTATGCAAAGTTGGATAAGGATTTAAATTAATGTAATATTCTAAACAGGCATTCATATGTCTTTATCCTTCCAGCCAACGCATTAAAACTGCCTTATGCCAACACTACATTCCTGAAGCCAGACAATGCTTTCTTCTGCTGGGCAGATTTGCGAAGCAGAAATACCCTTCTGAGTCTGTTCCAGAGTTGACTGACCTTGAAATGGGAACTGCTGTGTGTTAATTTCTCCTGTGAGCTTAGGGCTTTCCATCCATCAAATAGGCACCCTAATGGTACCAAAATGGCTCATACGTTTCTGAGGTCCAAAGTGCGGCAGAATTCTTGGGTTTTCAAGAGACAGGCAGGCAGGCAGGACATACTGCTAACAACACCACCGATGCCAGTTCCCAGATGGAACTCTGGAGCTACACTGAGTTCTCCCTTTCAAAATCTGTTCACAAGTGCTCCCAGGCCTGGTATGGGCTCTGGGGCTCATTGTTTTTCCTGGTCACCATGGAGCTACTAGTTTCAATCTTAGCTACAAGAGCATCCTGGGGACTCGGAAAGAAATAGTGAGTGCCAGAACCCTCTGGCTGTCTTTGGAGAAGCTGAAGAGCGAGTAGCAGGAAGCAGTAAACCAGAACCCATAACTGCCAATAAATGACCTAGATGCTGTTTCTTGGCGGTACTGTTCGGGTTCTTTGTGTCTAAGCAAATCAAGACAAATGGGGAGAAAAGGCCAAGTTTTCTCATGGATCCGTCAGGTACTAAGCGACCGGAGCTGGCAGGGGAGCACAGAAGAATCTGGGTGGGCAACGGACTAGGGAACATACTCCAAGTTTGCAAACCTCGGTTTCTTCTGGTCCACAAAGTGGCTCTAAGAATGTCTACCCAATAGATTTGCCAGAGGGGTTTGCCATTGGACGAAGCACACTCAGGCCTGAGCTGGAGGGAGCCCCCCCAGTCAGTGGAGGTGGCTTTACTTATGGCCGCCCCTGCAAATGAGGCGTCTCACAGTTGACAGAAGCACAGACAACCAGATAATAATGTAGAGCCGAGTTTTGAGGGTTTTTCTGTACTTCATTCTACAATTAAGAAAAAAATGACATTAAAAGAAAATAACTGTATGCTTCTTAATAGTATTTAAGTCTGCAAGCTTGTGAAACTCCAGTATTATGTAATTTTTGTGGCTGAAACACATAATAGGAAAGGTGATACATGTGTTTTTATAGAAAATCACTATAATAGTATGATTGATTTAAACGCCCCCTGTGTTCCTAAATGGACGTTACCCAGCCCTGAACTGTATTGTATTATCAGACTAGGATTAATGGCAGAAAATTCTCTTGAATAATAATACATCAAGTTTCATAAAACTACAGGAGAAAGTGCCACCGGGTTTTAACTTCGGAGATTCTGAGCCATGACACTGTGTAACAAGAATTTTCTTTTGTAGGAACTGCTAGATGTCATTGCCCATTGCCGAGCACTTCTGCCGGTCGGTCGCTCCCTCCCTCTCCAGTTCCTCAAAGCGGCCATCGAGCACTGACACATTCTCCTCTGTCTTTGGGAGCTTTGTTTTAGAGGAACTGGAAGATGGCTTTCCCACCATTTGAAGTTTCTGCTGTCACTGAGGTATGCTGGCCCAGGGACATAAAAGCTGATCCTTTGTTTGTCGTGGTTAAATGCTCGATAAGCAGAAAAAAGGTTTTGACGTTCAATCTGGCCCATTCTGGAGTCTGTTAAAGGAAATGCTCACTGCAGTTTTTTGTTTTTTTTTTTTTTGTGAAAATAAAACTCAAACAAAAACGTTCTGGATTTAATCATTTGAAACAGAATAATGAGTCTTTTCACTCAGGAAACTCTTGTCTGCATTGTTGGGCCAGTTGGGTGGGGAGTAGGGCTGAGGTGGATGAGGTTGACAGGAAATGAGGGTTAGGATCCTATTAGATTGTTAGAAATTTGTGTCCCTTCTACGCCTCTGATGCCTCAACAGAACAATGGAAAATTCTTGGATTTGCCTACAGTGCATACAAGATAAATGAAACTGTCCTTCAGTACACAATGCTGTAAACTCAATGAATATGTGATATGTCCTCTAAATAAGTCTTCCTTCTTCTCCTCCTTCTTTCTCTTCCTCTTCCCCTTCCTCTCCTCTTCCTTCTTTTGCCCTTCCTTTCCATCTTGTTTACCTATCTCTCTACATCCCAGAGGGTTAGCCTGAAGGAAGACAAAGGCTGAGGGAGTAGAATGGAGAACCTTTGTGGCTGGTACTAAATGCAGCATTTCAATTCTTGTTTTCTCACCCAAAGACCAAAATTCAAAAAGTTGCCAGCTTGGCCAACGGCTTAGCCTCCTTTGTCTTTAATACAAACATACAATAGCCTTTTCTAGAACACCAAACATTTGGTGTATTTTAAAGAACTAGGAATTTGCTTAAATGTGTAATGAAAGGAAAAGCTAATATACAACAACCAGCTAAATTCATGCTAAAAATAAAATCCTCCTCTAAGGCGCTGGGACTGATCAGACAGTGAAATTTATACTGAACATCCAGACTCTAAGTGAAACAAGAATAAAGGAATGATAATTTCTCCAAGCTCTGAAGTGTCTTTGCTGGGATTCTTAAACACAACAGTTCTCCTACACAGAGTAATGAAGCCACTGGATGCTAGGGAGCTCTCATACTGACCGCCATGTGCATGTGGACAATGGCTGCTCCTTATGAACTCTGACCACCGCGAGGGCTCAGAGACCTGTCTGTCATTTCATTCATGTCCTTCTGCTGCTGAGTCATTCGCTGTCTCAGATCTCACTTCAGACTTGAACCTAGCATTTCAGTCTTCCTCCTGACATATTATAAATGAAGAAAAGACCTGGGTTTTGGGAGCAGTGCTTCATACGCCTTGCCCATCTTCTTTCTCATTTAGTCAAATAACACAGACAGCTGGACACTGAGTGTTGCCTGTGTGTTCGATCATTTTCCTTTGTGAGTTATACAGATATGGGTTCCTTGTCCACGTTAAAGCCAGGGAAAAAATTCTTTTGATTTCATTTTAAGTTACACAATTGAAGTGAGCTTGCAAGTCTCGTTTCTCCTCTCCACAATCTTCTTGCTTTCATTGTGAAGACTACACTAAAATAAAAACACAAATGTAAAGAATTCTTGGTTTAGATGTTTCTGGCGTTCCTTTCAAGCCATCTTTTGATGTTTGCCTCTTACAACTTGAACGTTGCAGCCCCCACAGCTTGAAGTATTTCCCTGACTGCTAGTGCCATTGCAAACATTCTCTTGGTATTAAAACAAATCAAAATCAGGAGGCATCTAATTGTGCTGGTTTTGATTTTGGTAATACAAAGTGAAAGATTAAAATGGAGCAGTAACAGCAAAAACATTTCTTAAAGCTACAGTCACAGCAAGTCTTTTAAAGGCAAATGAGCTGAAAAAAAAACCACAGAGCTTTGAAAATATTTATTTCATTTTTAAATGGAGGGAAGTTTAGTCACTATAGAGGTTGATTCATAAATGTTACTGTTTGGCAAAAAGCACTACTGTGAAGACTTTCAAATCAATCATAACTGTTTTCCCTAGGCTATTTACAAGTCCCTGTATTATATTTGTCACTCGGTGGCATTTGGAGAGTTCTGTGGTGGTCTGAGCACTGTCCTAACACACCCTATCTTCCGTAATCATTTCTTTCCCTCTCTCACGTTCCTCTTATTCTCGCCACCCCTTCTGTACTGTGTGGTTCCCTACTGACCACTCCGTAACTAATTCCTCTGCAGAATGGTGGTCCTAAGTGCCTTCCCTCCAAGAGCCTTACAAAGTCTTGTGCTGAACATCGTGTGAGCCACACGTATCTCAACAGTCATTCTCTTTAACTCTGAAGCAGTATAGTTCCTCCATTTTGGAGAAGTCATCATTGTCCTGGGCCACTTTCTCATCCCTCTATTGGAAGTTGTCCGATGTAAGTAGGTAGAACTTGCCCTGTTTAGTGCTCACCTATATTCTTAGAAGATGCTAGCAGAAATCATAAGAAAGGCTGCCAAGTTCAGTTCCAAACCTTTGAGGAGTCCCATCATCTTCATTTTCCCTAGAGAAAGTAGCTGGGAAACAGACCTGGTGACTCTGCAGATCCTTGGTTTTTTGCCTTGGCAGAAAGTCAGAAGGAGTAAGCAGACCTCCACCCAGGGTTCTGTTTCCTTTCCTAAGTGAACTGAGGAAAATACCAACGGTTCTTGAGAGGAGGAAGTCTAAGTGATGCTTTGGTATGCACTGATCAGCCACAACTTTCTTCAAAGAGTGCTTCAAACTCAAATTAGAAAAAGTGCCCTGAGAATAGAAAATTGAACATTTGGGCTTGTTGCTGTAATTGACACCTATTACATATTCGATCATAATTTCATTTATTCAGCTAACAAGAAGTGTAATGCCTATTAGCTGGGCTATGAAAGATAAACAGAAATCAACCAAAGAGAGGAATGGTAGAAGAGTTTTCAGTAAAAGTATTTTTCTCTTAAACATGAAGAGAAACACTCGCAATTGTGTGACACGTTTAGATGAACTAATAGTAACTCATAATCAGCAATGAAGAAGGAAGAGTGGAATCAGGAGACAGGCACTGAATGGCTTCGTGTTTTGAGCCAATCAACTTCAAATTTCACTCAGTAGGAGATTAGCTGGGTGTAGGCTTTTGAGCAGGAGGGTGAGCTGCTCAAATCTGCTTCCCACACAGGTGTCCAGGGACATAAAGAATGGAGGATGGATGGGAGGGGCTTGGTCTGCAGGACCCCATAAAAGCCACCGCAGAAGACAGAGTGAGACGTTATGATTGTCTGAACAGAGGATGCCACACAGGGGTGTACAGGAATGACAGGGAGTTCAGAAAAATGATGAGAGAGAATGGGAAGAATGTAGGGTCTAGTTCAATGCCGGAAGTAAGCTAGAAGTACTCAACCATTTCAGAGTTACTAGACATGGCACCGAACCCTTCCTGTGAGGTTGCCTCTCCACCTCCACACGTCTTCAGTTCTCCCCCTGCTTTCAAGGACCTTGCTACTCTGAGCACCTGCTTTCTCTCAGGGTCATTATCGTCTCCCCTTCATGAACAATTCCTGTCAGCACACAAACTTGCTAGACCATTGCAAAAAAAAAAAAAAAAAAGCCGTTTGACTCTGTTTTTATCCCTCAAACATGCCAGTATTTTGATATCACCATGTTACCAATAATTTGCTAAATCAAAATTATAACACCTTGGATGAAGTGTGTCAAAGTAGATCAAGAAAATATTTTCTGCAACAGACTGTATACCTTGCATTGTCTCAATTGTCAATCTGACAGGGCCTATAGTCATCTGGGGAGAAAATCTTCAACTGAGGAACTGCCTAGATCAGACTGGTCTGGGAGTGTGTCTGTAGGCGATGTCTTGAATATTAATTGATACAGAAGCGACCAGCTCACTGTGAGCAGCACCATTCCTTGAACAGGCAATCCAAGCCCGTATAAACACAAGCTAACTAACACATACAGGACACCTGTGTTGTTGATCCCCTTCCTGAAAACCTGAGGGAAACAGAGGACAGTCCGGTCGTAAGAGCCAGAGACTGAGGAGGAACAGAGCAACACATGGTGGCTTCTGGACATGACTGGGCCACTCAACTCCTGAACACACCGTAGCTACGTTTGACCTCACAGACCTGCAAAAGGTCAAGTCAGTCAGCATTCGAACTGAAGAGTTATTGACAGTTGATGTCATCTGGGCTAGGGAGAGTCAGTTGTCCTTAAGGTCAACCACTTTCCAGGGTGTGGCTCTACAGCTGTGATTTTGTGTGAGACACAAATCGGGTTTGGTGGGATATATATATCTCAAGTGAAAAAGGAAGTCATTAAGTAAGGGGGCGATCTGGGAGAAGTTAGGGGTGGGTGCATGTTCAAAACACATTGTGTGTAGTTATGAAGTCCTCAAAAAATAACAAAATAATATATTTTTAAGAGTAAAAACCTACCAAACAAACAACAACCACATACAAAGAAAACAAGCTAAAACAAAACCAAACCCAAAAGGAAAGTTAAATTTGACACAGGGAGGCCATCCGGAGGTTAGAACATCAGGCACCGATCTTCCCTAGGTTCTGCTTCTAAGGGCTACGTCAGCTCTTTTCCCTGACTCCTTCCAAGGTGGACCATGAGATATATATAGTGCTATATTATTTGTATTTTAATAAATAAAACTTGCCTGAAGCCCGGAGGTGAAGCTAAAACCACTAGAGATCAGGTAATGGTGACACAGAGCTTTAATTCCGGGATTTGGGAGAGTCAGGTGGATCTATGTAAATTCAAGACTACCCTGGGCTAAACAAAATCAATACAGAAACAAATCCAGGTGGTGGTGGCTCATGCCTTTAATCCCAGTCCTAGGGAGTCACTGCTTTAATCCCAGCACTAGAGGGAATATAAAATGGGAGGAGAGAAAGGCTTAGTCTGCTTAGCTTAGAGATAAGACTTCTCTAGTGCCTTGGCTGCTTTGCTTTTCTGGTTTTCGGGTTGAACCCCAATTTCTGTCTCTGGGTTTTTATTATTTGTGCTACAGAGAGATGAACGTGTAAGTCAAATAAACCCTTTCTTCTCCCAAGTTGATTTTGATCAGGGTGGGTTTTCTTTCTTTGTAATGACCATTTTTATCTTTTGAACTTATAGCATTTTCTCCCTTCATTTCATGGTGCTTCATCCTAACAACCAAATATCAACCTTAAACATTAAACAAAATCAGTTTTGTTTCTTATTTATAAATGAACATGTGTGCATATTTGTGTGCATGTGGGGGCAGACATGACTATGACAGTGTGCACTCATGTGTGTGTGCATGTGTATATGGAGGCCAGAATTGGGCTGTCATTTCTCACACACTAGCCACCTTAGCTGGTCATCAAATTCTAGGGATCCTTTTGTCTCTACCTCCCCAGTTCTGGGATTTAAAGCATGCATTATCACATTGTGTCAGTTAGCTGGTTAAGCTGTTTGTGCTTGTCTGTTTGTTTTGAGACAGACCCTTTCTGTGTAGCCCTGACTGACCTGGAGCTTATGTAGACCAGGCTGGCCTTAAACTCACAGATAAACTTGTCTTGGCCTCCTGAATACGAAGATTATAGGTGTGAACCATCATATCAGGTTTGAGAACTTTTAATTCAAACACAGGTTCTGTAGATGGAACTTAAGCCTTTCATGCTTGGGAGACAAACATTTTGACAATTGAATTATCACCTAGGTCTCCCATGTAATTTCTTAATGATTTCTTTGTATTATACTTAGTCTTTTAAAATTAATCCCTGAGAATGATACAGATTTTATGATACTTTTATCAAGAAGTTTCACTTTTTCAATGATTTGATTTTGTTTAAGTCAAATCTCTTTTGGCTATATGTTTTACTATTTAGAAATTTTAGGATCATTATTTTAATGATGTTATTTGTTTTCAAGATGAAATTTTGCAGATCTATATATTGCTAACAAAAATTGTCAATTTTCAGTTAAATGCAAATAGATTGACAAATTTAAACAATTGCCAGCTTCATTTCATGTTAATTATTTCTATAAATTCTATTGATTCTAAATTAGACAAAATATTATGTTTATCCTTTTTGTCAACTTAAAGTACAAGAAAAAAATAGCATGAAATCATTGTCAAGTATTACAAATTACCCCTATCCCTAGTGTCTTATTTCCTGTAGACTGTGGGATGCCTTACCTCAGAAATCTGCTGGACCAATACAATGTGGAATTTCAATAAAGTACTGTTTCCTTTTGTTTAATGCCTGCAGACATAAAACATATTTAATACATAGAAGAAACAAGAAGACTCTAGAATTTTCCAGCAATAGAGATCATCATTTCTTCTCTTTTATGATTATACGTTACTACCAACGGTGGAACAAGGAGCATGCCTATGGACGGATAAGTAGGATCTTGGTATATAACAGGAAATATTAATTCCTTGTCCACGGCCACAACAAAACATCTAACAAGTGTAACTGAAGGACAGAAGGCTTTATTTTAGACCACAGTTCCAGGGAATGGGGCAATGAATATTTGTGTCCTTCTCATTTTCTTCTTTTCAGTCAGTCTGGGACCCTATCCCATGGAGTTGTGCCATCTGGGCCTGGAGTGAGTCTTCTGAACTCAAGCAACCTAATCTAGATAATCCCACAGACTCACGGTCACTGATTTATTCCCGTGGTGATTCTAAACTCCATCAAGTTGAAAATCCAGACTGAGCATCATGTGCACTGGAAGGCACTAAATGTCACAGCTGTATTAATCTCGTAGTAATTTCCGTGCTTGAGGAATCATTCAAGTGCTCCGTATCCACTATTTAATCTCCTAAACAACAGTAATGGTTAAATACAATTATTAAACAATGATTTTTTTTCATATTAAAATTTAGCCTTAGAGGGTTAACATCATGAGATCTGGATTTCTGACATCTATGATGTAGAATCAGAGCCCTTTCCCTGGTTACATTGTACTTCTAAGAGACAAAAAGTAAAACCTGGGTCAGGTGGTAGTGACGCATACCTTTTACCCAAGCATTTGGGAGGTGGAGGCAGGTAGATGTCGGTGAATTCAAGACCAACTTGGTCTACAAAACGAGTTTCATGGCAGCTAAGACTGCTACACCAAGAAACCCTGTCTCAAAAACAAAACAAAAACAAACCAGCAAACTAAAAGTTAAAAAAAGTCAAACATGGAATTGAGCGCTAGGGTTCATCTGCTAAAATGATGAGTCGTCTCACTGCTCCGCCTCACCCACTCAATCTCTTCTCCCTTCTCTCTCTGGTAATTTTCACCAGCTTCCCTCCAAAATGCCCCATGTCTGTTAGATGCAAAAGCTTTCCCTCTTCTGTATCTAGTAAGAAAATGTGAATGTCCCTTAACCTGTTCAACAAAGAGCTTTTCAACCTCTCACCCGTCTGTTTTTCTTGTCTGTCTGTCTGTCTGTCTCACAGTCATCTATCTACCTATCTCTGTCTCTCTCCCTTTCCTTCCTTGCCTCTCCCTTTCCATCATTGTATTTCTCAAATCCAACCTCTTTCAAGCCAAGGGATAACTTGGATTAAGCTTATTCTGCATAAAGAAAGTAATTATATTAAATGTTTGTTTATTAACATACTTCAAAACTTGGTCACTCAAGATGGAATTTCTGTTGGAGAAACAAGACCTAGAACAGGAAAGGCATAGTTTACTGACATCATTCATCTTAGGCTCTTTCATGTAATTAAATGTCTGGTAAGAACTATTTAGCCAAGTGGTTGAAAGTGGAGTGGCACCTTTAACAAGACATTTATTGTCAACGTCTAAAGCAATGCTACTGTACACATTAATATTATCATCTTATCACTCATCTTTCACAAAATGTATACCTCATCTAGAAAAATAAATGTCACCTATATTTTTTTTCACTTAAATCTAGGAGGAATACATACCTACACCCTTTAATTAAATTTCTTCTTCCTAATACTTTACCTTTTGGCAAGACATGATGAGCACCCTCCCAAAATCTGTCCCAGAACACAAAGACTGGATTTATTAAGAGCCAAAGTAAACAGGTGTGTCTATCATGTTGTACTAAAAAAAAAATATCATCCTATCTACTTATGGGATTTCTACACCAATGCTTAATCCCTATATCCACACTGATTTATATGTTCTGGTTTCCCCTTCCATCAAGAGGGATGGGCGCCCAAGATAAATGGCTTCAGCTGACTTTGAAGAAACATCCCCTCTCACAGTCACCTTCATGGGCCTTTCAAAGGGCACTCTGAGAGCAATTCCAGCTAAACAGGTCCATGACACCCTTCTTTATAGCTCATTCTGTGGCCAAAGTCCTGTGAGCTCTGACTACTCCTCCTCTAAATCGAATCCTTATTTAAATTCAAAACAAAACCCTGTTCTCTTGTCTTCTAACCTTGAGAGTGACAAACATTTATGTTGTTGTTCTGGGCATTTAAAAACAAAACAGGACATTATAATAGCCTCATGTGAGATTAGCAGAATTTCTCATTTTCTCACTTGGCAGAATGAAAATAATAGCATTGAAAGAAAACTGGGGAGTTGAGGAAAATACTCTTAGCCAGAATCTGCCTCATTTGATATGGCACAGAGAAGACCTCAAAGATCCTACATGCCCTGTAGAGATTAGTCATGAGGTGAGGATATGACTGAGGGCTCGCCATAACATACAAAGCCAACCAAGTGTTCTGTTGCTGAAGGCGGCAGAATTAAAAAGTCCTGACTGAGAGGAAATGCACTGAGAGGAAGTCACCAACACACATTGAAGAGCGGCTCATAAGGAGAAGTTGTACTCCTTTCTTCTTGCCCAGAGAAGTCTTTTACTTTGAGCAGTGGGTGAGCAAGAACAGACAGACCTTAAAGGACAAGTCAGAAGCAACCATGGAGAGCGGGAGGGCGTGGAGTGCCTTGCCAGAATTCTGTGTTTTCTGGGAGGAAAGAAAGTAGAAGATGAAGTCAAAGTCTCTGAAAGTCACTTCTTTCCAAAGACAGCATTAACCTTGAAGAGACCAAAGGAAACCAGAAATGATTTAAATTATCTCAAATTAAAGTTGAAGGACAGGGACATTATATTTTTACCCACTGAAGCTGTAACTATAATTTTAAACCTTTACATAACTCTTAGTGAGATTTTTGGCCCCAGTAACCAGCAGGTAATTTTTGCCAAATGTATGTGGTTCAGATTTTTAAAGAGTTGGTTTCAGTTTCTGGATATTTTTGTCATTCCCTCCTCCCCTCCAAACTTACTTCATTCGGAGATCATCTCATCAATGAAACCATTGTCTACACGGGCCACATCTCTACCACTCTTGCTTTATTCTTGCCCTGAGCATGTACCCCAATATTTATTATGTTTGTCTCTTCTCCGCTAAGATAGGAGCTCCATGAGAGCAGGAATTTGGTTATTTAGGTTATAATTGTTCCCGTGTCACTTAGTTAACACATGATGTCTTTTGAATAAATTTATTGTAGATGCTTTTCTGAACCCTGAATTGCTTTTTAAAGTTATATGCTGTTCCTGATATTAATATCCGTTTCTCAGAATAAGAAACAAGAGAGAGTATACCCTAAAGGTGTCCTATGAAGTATAAATCTGAAAGCAATTGGTAATGTCTTTATTGTCGTTGTGGAAATGTTTGTGACTCAGAGTTTCAAGTGACATCAACAAAATTCAATGGTGTCTATGTTCAGTGTCTGCTCCTTCTTTAGTTTGAGTCAGCAATAAAGATGGAAGTACTTTCTTGCTCTCTTTCTCCTCAGTGTATGGATTCCTATCACTACCTTGAATATATTGAGTGATGCAAAGTCTACCTATTAATCGGAGTTCATCTAATTTCATTCGTTTTGATACCCAAGATACAGAAGCAGTGATTTT
The DNA here is from genome assembly GCA_004026605.1 of Ondatra zibethicus. Lineage (NCBI taxonomy): Eukaryota > Metazoa > Chordata > Mammalia > Rodentia > Cricetidae > Ondatra > Ondatra zibethicus. Next base: position 12,457 of record PVIU01005341.1, on the reverse strand, counting down.
CTGTTTCTTGGGAATGAATTTTGGGAATGTGTCCAAGCAGAGGCCATCATATTCGTCCTCTGAGCTAGAAAAGTTTCCAAAAGATCTTCACAAAGTTGTTCCCTGTAATCATTTGGGTTTGGTTCAAATGTCTGTCTTCTGAAATGCCTTTTCTGACTCCTCCTCCGCACGTCCTTACTACCAGAGATACAATTGAAAGAGAACAAAATACCGTGTGAAAGAAGCTTCAATCTAAACATGGCTTAGACTAGAAGATGAAGCGACACCCGAAGAATATAAGAGTCGGGTTGTTCAACAGTAAAGAAGATGGCTTACAAGGCCAGTAGGTTGGCAGAGCCAAATCACAGAAGAACTTTGTCATAGTTTCACTTATTTATTAATTAATTAATGTGCAGGTGAGATCTCTTGTAGCCCAGCCTAGCCTCAAGTTAGCTGTTAGAAGGGATTGAAGTAAATTCCCAGTCGTCCTGCTTCACCTTCCAAATGCTGGGAATACAGGTGCTGGGCTACCATGCCTCCTTAAATGTCTATTCACTGTATATGAGAAAATTACTGCAGGTTTCAAACCTTGTATAAAATAGAGAGAACAAAGTAAAAATGTGTGTGACAAAATAAAATGAACCACTGTTTGCTAAAATGCTATAAATCACATCAAAGACCACACAAGCATCATAAGGCTAAAAGAAATGTTTTCGTAGTTGCTATTAGACTGATATCTCCACAGTTACAAATTACGAACTACGAAATTAAAAAATAAACAATTGTTTGGATGTACTAGAAAGTTAGCATCAGTAAAGAACATTGGGAAGGTAATAACCAGGGTTGGGGCATAAAGTGTAGAAAGTAGAAGTGAAAAAATGGGCTTACTTAGTCTTTTTTCTTAGCTTTTATATATAGATAGCTACAGATTCTGGACAGTACAAAAAATCTGAGAGCCAAAGTCTGATTACATAAATCTCCATAAACTAAGTAATGAAAGAAAAACTTACGTTAAGATAATAAAAACAAAGTTTATATAGAATAGCACCCAGCTGATCAATTTTTAACATCCTTTTTTTTTTTCTTCAGAATTTACTTTCCTGTCATCTCAAATAAGCTTTTGGTCACCCTCAAGTGAAGAATGTTCTGCTGTGGATATTGGTTTTTACCCTCCTCGTTCTACTCAAATTAGGTAGGAGGTAAGTCTTTCATTTTTAAGTGAATTTTCATGCAGGGGCTATAGATGTAGCTCAGAGGGAGAGTGCTTGCTTAGATTACATAGGTCTCAAGAGCAAACAGAATGCACACTGTACACATAGATAAAGCTGTAGATAACTGTGGACGTGACGTGACTTAGTCCCTCAAGCTCCTGACATTGACATTGAGATTTCCTCACTACCATGGATGTAACTTGGAACTGTGAACCAAAACAACCCCTTCCTCCATCACACTGCTGTTTTCAGCATATTTTATCATAGAATCAAGAAAAGAAATTAAGTCACTGTCCCTGTGAGGGAGAAACTGTGTTGTTGGAGGCTGCTTATTCATTTCCCAGCTGCCCAGACTCCCAAAATAACCACACCAAAGCTATATTATTTAAATCACTGCTTAGTCAATCACTTAAGTGTATTGCTAGCTAGTTCTTACACCTAGTATTAACCCATTTCCAGTATTTTATATTTTATTGCGAGGCTCATGGCCTATGGGCATGTCTGTCTCTGGCAATGGCTTCATAGCTTCTCCCTGACTTCGCCTTCTTCCTCCCAGCATTCAGTTTAGTTTTCTCCACCTACCTAAGTTCTGCCCTACGATAGGTCCAAAGCAGTTTCTTTATTTACCAATGGTATTCGTAGCATACAGAGAGGAATCCCACATCAAAACTGGAAGAGACTAGGCTGAACTAAGCAAGAAAATAAAAAACTACCACCTACATGCAGACATCATAGCGATCATCTTAATTTTGATAACAGAAGAGACATTTTCCCATCACTGATATAAAGGTGTTCATGTACAGTGACCGCTATCCACCCCTGTCCTTTCCTCCTACCATCAGTGTTGCAAAAGAAAGATACCTGTCATAATTATGTATGGGTTATGTATGGGTCACAAAATGCCAGAGAAAAATTTGAATTGGGTCACATTTTCTGGATGTCTGTTATCCCTGGAATCCCGGAAAGTAATTAATTCATTTCATAGTTTCAATTCAAGGAATAAATTTTTCAATAAGCCTCTTATATACTTCATAGTAGACTATGCATTATCCTTGATAACAAATTATAATAAATTTAATTTAATATTATCTAAACTGGGAGTTAAAAGTATATGTTTAGTTAGATTCCTTTGGTATATATTAAAGGGGAGTTCCCTCAAATCATCCCTTGGTCAGCACAAGGAATGATACCAATAATTATTTTTCTGGGAAGGCATTCTGTTATAGAATAATCAAGGAGTTAGCTAAAACATTTAGAGAGAATGACCTGTATTCTTGTAAGTATCTCTGAATAAAATTCTATAAAAGTAACTTTAGGAAAATGTTCCATTTGCAATAATTACACTTGAGTTATCCATAAGGAATAATTTCATTTCATGAGGGTTGAGTTTTTTTGATCACTTTCAAATGGAATCTTTTATTTAAACTAAAATCAATCAAACCCATCATAAATATTGAGATTGATTTTTGAGGCTATTAAATGGGACAGCAATCCTACCACAGTTGGTGAAGAGTTTAAATATATTTTGCATTTCAATGCATGAACTTAATATGTATGTCCAACTAAAATAGCACAAAGATGAAAAGGTAAATTGAAGCATGTCTTCTACTCTACAGTGGATTATACAGTTAAATCTAAATTTAGAAGTCCTGAAAGCTTCAGTAGTATGGATGTCATTCAGAAAGGGAGATGGCCCAGATATAGAGGAGTGAGTTGATTTGCTCAGCATCCTGTCAAGTGTGAAATGATCAACAGCTGGAGATCAGCAGAAGAGCCTGTGTTTTGTATACACAGATGTAATTAGGAGACCTAGGTTGTGTCTGTTATGTTTGGCAAAATACGCTGATGAAGTCACATTAACAGATTCGTGCAGGTGAGACTCTTTAGCCAAGAATTTGTTTCTTGAATACGCAGAGACCCAAAGGCATCCTCTTCTTGGAAGGTGTGTGTTTCAGTGTCTGTAGAGAAAGCCCAACAAGAAATTATCTTCCACTAAATCTCTCTATAATTGGCCTTCTGTAGCATGTGTTAAGACAATCTATATGTGGATGATGCCAAAGCTGATGAAAACTGTCACACACCTGAGTAGTTAGTGCTAAGAGACAGGAAACCAAGACCTGCTATATTACAAATTATGAGTCCACTCTAGTTCTGAAGGCAATAGCTGTACTATTATTTATTTTTGAGTAATGTGTCTTTTTCCTGAACAGACTTAGATTATAAATGGCTACCCTCAGACAATTACTGTACTATGTCTACTGCACTCCCTACTCTCTCCTATCTGCCATATCCTGACATAAGTTGCTAAAGCACAAGCCATCCAGTGACGGCAATCCACGTCTCAGTTTTTCCCTGTAACAAAATGAGGAACAGTGTATATCAAAGCCAGTAAGACACAGGGTCCGACCCAACTGTGAAAAGCTAATAGAGAAGGGTTCCATTGTCTGGAAGGAGTTTCTAAAGTTACTTTCACTTGTTCTCACAGCCTTATTTTCTACATAGAAACTCACAAATAAGGAACTCTTTGGAAGTCTAAATTCAAAAATTTGCTAGGTATGTTTCTATCAAAATTTTATAATTTCTTGTTAAGGTGGCACATATACCTGCCTCCCTTAGCTAAAGCATCCTTTGCCTTTTCTTTTTCAAATGATATTTATTAGCCATTTCAGGAGGAGGTGGTCACATTGTGAAAGGGCGAAGTGCATTTCTGCCTAGTCACCTACATCCACTTAACTGATGATGATGGAAAATGGTGCACAACATCCTGCCAAGAAACCAAATGTCCAAGCCATGTGTGGAGTCTAAACTAGATCCCACACATGAACCAAACCAGAGCACTGACCTGTATTCAGCAGGACCTCAGGATTCAATTCAAGAGAAGTGTTCAATTTAAGCCAAGGCCATTATTCATATAGTTGTATAATACTTAGTTCTCAAAATACTAGCGCTTTCTTAACACTCTCATCTGTGTAGGTTTATGTTTTGTCTTCTTAATTACATAACTTTAGAAACATTTTATCATGCTTCACACTTCAGCACAGTTCAAAGCGAACAGTAGAAACTTGGGGTCCCCTCCCCCACTTTAAACATTGAATTTCTGAATTTGCAAAAGGATGGAATAAACAGCAAGGTGTTGAGTTATGTGCTGCCATCCAGTAAGTCAGTACAAAGCAGGGTGTAGATGTCAAACAAAAAATAGTAATGGATACCTAGGAAACACTGTCATTTTCTTCTTTCTTTCCAGTCTTTTAACCTGTAGAAAACATGACTCAGGGTATGCCTGGGGTATGCATTACAATAACCAAATCCACACAGTTTAGATCCCTAAGACAGCCTGTTAGTTAATTTAGGGACTAAATACCAAGTCTGATTGGCAAATAACAAGGAAGTCCTATAGCAACCTAGATTTCTATTTTTAAAAAATGGAAGGTGAGAAGGTGGCTCAGAGAAAGAAGAGGTTGCTGTGAAAACGTCAGGACTTCATTTGAGTTCGGATCTCTAACAGCCCAAGTGTAAAGTTGAGTGTGGTAGCCCAAGCCTGGAACCTCAGCACTGGGTGGAGGGAAGAGTGTCCAGGAACGTCAACAGCAAGCTCCAGGTTCAGTGAGAGAGCCTTGCTCAAAAGAAAGGTCAAAAGTTATATAGAGGAAAACAGCCTGTCACCAACTTCTGGCCTCCACATATGCCTATATAGGCATGCACGCACGTGCGCACACACACACGCGCGCACACACACACACACACACACACACACACACACACACAGCAAAAAAATATTTTGTTAAGTCTGTTAAGTCGATCAAGTAGCAACCACTAATCATTAACTGGAATTAACAGATTGCAGATAACACCAGCTCAGCCCTGTAACATCAGAATAACAGTTACTTAAGACAGGAACCCACCAGACTCATATCTCAAAGTCTGCACATTTTCTCTAGGAAGGCTTTCATGGGGACATTGCTCTTCACTTGGACAGACTGGAAGAAAGGCGAGTGAGGTCACTGAGGACGAAGTGTATCAATCAGGCCTCCCCATACTTCCTTTGTTTTCAGTAAACTAGCTAATCCCTGAAGTAGTGGATACCACTAAACCTGCTGAGTCAGTCTAACAAAATGGCCTTGGCTTAGGAATCAGAGGCACAGTCAAAAGGATAGACTCCATCCCATAAAAAAGCTTTTTGAGAGGTGGTTTCTGTAAGAAAAACAACACTGAAGACTTTTCCTTCCCATAAGGTGGAAAAAAAGAGAATCCATGTCAATCCGCATGCATTCCAGCGAGTCTTGCTCTGGGCTCTGGTTTAAGAGGCAGATGAAGATATCATCAAGGTACGCAGAACGAACCCACTTACTAGGAGATGAGCCGCTAAGCAGGAGGCAACATCACCCTCCTGTTAACATCTTAGCTTTAAATTCGAAAGAATGCTTTTTTTCCCTCCTCTTCTCATGGACTAATGCATAGTAATTAAAGCCAGCAAGTCCCTGGTTAGTATGAAAATGTTACTCCATTATTAAATTAAGAGCAATAATGTCTCCCTACACATAGACAGCTAAAACCTGGAGAATCTTCAGGCAGAATGCTTGTGTGCGGTAAGAGAACTTCATTGGTACAAGGACCAGGCAAGAGATGCTAAGAACAGTGGACTTTCCAAAAAGCAAGGACACCCTGCATACTTTGGAAATTGTCAAGGCACAGGGACTATGAGGGAAATGTGCCCAGGGCATACAGATCTGGCAACAAACAAACAAACAAACAGACCTATAATGAGGTACAGGGTCTGCCTGACAAGGAATTTATGAAGCCTTATTCCTCAACCATATGATTTAATAATGAAACAAAACACAACTGGCCAGTTTCTGACACATAAGTCCAAGCTAGTGAGTCAACCTCACCCGTTCTCATTTAGTGTAATTGCTCTTGCTCCCTCAAAACTGCTAGCGAGCTAGTGTACTTGGTGGTTGGAGACATCCACTGAGAGTTTGTTGGAGGCGATGGTGTTTTATCGTGAACATTCTTCATGTTCTGATGACCTCATATAGGGCTTTTCATGGATAGGGAGGTGGCTCATGGTAAAGAACTTGCCACGTAAACATGAGGATCAGGGTTCAAATACCCACAGAAATGCAAAGCCCAAGTAACAGGAACACTGCAATTCTAGCACTTGGAAGGTGGAGGGACTGGCAATCTCTGTGAGTTCTGGGCTCAACTGAGAGATCCTGCCTCAAAGAAAAAGGTGGCAGTGATCACGGGAGATACCCAGCAGCAACCTTGAACCTTCACTTGCATGTACTCCTGCAGGTACACAAGCATGCATACACACACACACACACACACACACACACAAAAGCAGACACAAATGAATGCACACCACATAAACATCTGACAAAATTAAAAGATATCTTCCAAAGAAAATACTTAAGAGCATGCTGTGGGGTCAGAAAAAAAATTATCCCCCCAGAACAGTTTGTCTCAACCTTCGTAATGCTGTAAGCCCAACCATAAAATTATTTTCATTGCTACTTCATAACTGTAATTTTGCTATTGTTAGGAATCATAATGTAAATATCTGATATGTAAGGTATCTGATATGTGACCCCTGCGGAAAGGTCATTTGGCATGAAAGAAGTCACAACCCAAAGGTTGAAAACCACTGACCTAGAGCAATTTTCACCTTCCCCCAATTGTACCTCAATATCATCATGTACACCCCCTCTAGCTTGTTTGATAGGAGATTTTTATATATCATGCAGCTCTTTGACATAAGGATCACTCTGGTACATAACAGGTGTACAAAATGACTTACTCATTAAATGAATGGCTAGATTGTCAATTAGAGTCTTTTTTTTAGCTCAGAAATACTCTTCTACCAAATTGTGTGGTATACAAGATGCTGTGGAATCCAAAGGCTTAACCAGGATCTTCACATACCTGGGGCGCTTTCATTTTCTGTTGCACTGTCCTTGACCTGAGAGCTAGTTGGAGAAACTAATTAGGTGAGCAGATTCCCAGGGAAGGTAAATAGTATTTCAGAGAATATTTAATTCACTTAATTCAGAGAATATTTAACTCGCTTGGATCAAGATCTTCTTAGAATACGTGGAAGCCACCAGCTTGGCCTTACAGTCCATGGTACTTCTTTCAGTTTAATATCATTTGTAAATCTCCCCACCCCGTCTAAGACTCTGCCTCGTAGAGTCACCAATGGTAAAGCTACGTCTCGGAAAACACCTTTCGTGAACCCACGCTGCCCACTTTGTAGCATGCCCTGAGTTAGGGGAGTGTTCTCGTGTGTCTATTTAGGCCTGTGGAGAGAATTCTTGAGGGGAAAGGCGGTCATAGTCAGCCAATACAGACAATCGCAGACAAATTCAAAGTGGGATTCAAACCCTAACTTGGGTCTCTCTAGAGAAGATGACATTGAAAATGAGCCTGGTATCAAATGGCCCCATTAGGAAAACAGCATCTAGCTAGAACCATGTTGTCAGGAGGAGGACCCACTTATTAAATTCATGGTGTGTAGGATGCTAGAGTCTAAAAGAGGCTGGAGGAGCACACTGCTTTCCTGGCAGATATGCACAAATATATAAATAAAGAAATCAAAAGTATGATATGTAAGCAGAATCATTAGAATTGCATTAAACCTAGACATTTTTATCCAATTGACCTCCAGTGTTCCTTTTGTAAGTATTCTATTTTACTCAGGAATACAGATAAATAACATCAAAGTAAATACGACTTCTTTGTACATGCTACTTTAACATTATAGGATGCTCTAACATTTGCTTATGGAACAGGCAATCAACAAATTGGAAACTGCACCCAAAGCATAGTCCAACCATTCTTCTCAAAGAAAATATGTTGTGCCCGAGTATAAACACTTTCAAATAGGTGCTGGTCTCAGCAAAAGAAAAAAAAAACGGAAAAGATACAGAGTGCTTGGCATGAGTAATGAAGATTTTTTTGAAACATCGTCTTAAATAACAAAGTGAGATCTCTTCAGCATGTACTTCTTAAGCATATTCTTATGCATACAGTATTAGCAAACTTTCAAAGGGCACAAATGAAGTCGGGCGGTTAACAGCAAATAAAGGATTCTTAGGCATTTTGTTGGGAGGAAAAAAAAATCTAAGATTGGGAGTAAACAAGGGTCTATATTCTGCCCTAGGACCAAGCAGGAACTCTGGGGGAGGGGGCTTTAAAAAAGGTAAAGGAAAAAGAAGCAATTTGCGAGCATCAGATTTGCCAGCTGGAGATGCAGTCCCCAGTGGCAAAGAACCCCACTACCCAGGACGCTAAAATTGACTTCGGCTGTCTGGAGTAGCAAGGTCTTGATCTAAAGCCTGGGAGCATGTTCTTGGAGCTTACAGAAGACGATCGCTTTGTTATTTTTTTTCCTCCTCCTTGTCTTATGCTGTGCTCTGCCTTCGATTTAAGAACAAATAAATGAAAAAGACTGTAATTGAATTAAGAACAGCAAGTCTCAAACTGCACAGCTCTTCACGTGAGACCAAAAGAAGATTTGGTTTTGATCTTAGAGCAACCAGATGCCCCACTTTATTTAATAGATTCCCCTGACTTAATATGGGCACCCAGCCCCTCCTGCAAGAAATCCAATGTAACGAAATTAAGGGAGGGGGGATAAACAGAAACACAACAAATGTTTCCCCTTTTCCAAGCGTGGGAACAGAAACCGTCCCTCTTTTGCTTTGTTTATACGGATTAGAGGTAGCAAGCAGGGAGGATGCTACAAGTCAGAGGAGCAGAGCTACAAGATAAGACAAATGGCAGATGGACATTTCTGTTATTCTTTAAAGTTAAAGGGAAGAGCAATTTCCCCCCAATCACTTGGATGCTGTCACATATGTGAACATTTTATGTTAAGTGGATGTCTGACTTAACTTTTTTGTCAGTTCTTAAGGTATTCTTAGAGAAATGACATGGGCCTTGCCTTCCCTATAATTTAGAATCTTGCAAGGGCCTAGTTCTCATGTGTGCCTATCCCAAAGCAGAATCAACACCTTTGTCCTTTGTAGGCCATTTCATGATTTCCATTTCATGGTTATACATAGTAAAAAAGTAAAAAGTCCCCTTGGAGGACCAAGGTGTTACTGACTTTGAGTTATCTGGCCACCTTATCGCTTATCACAGTTGATCTTAAACGTCGCAAGCTGTGCTGCTAATTTAAAAACTCACCAGAGGAAGAGATCCTCTTTTCCTAAAAGTCCAAGAATGATAGAGAAGAAAAAGAAAGCAAAAGCAGAGTGAAACGGAGGGAGCCCTAAGAAAAGAAACAGACGTAGGTAAGACAGATGGTACCCACCCCTTTGCGTTCCTCCTGCCGTTCTCTTTGCTCGCCGAAAGACGCCCAGTAAGCAAGCTGCAAGCTGGGGATCACTGGTTCTGTTATCAGCAACTGCCACAAACTTATCTTGGTGGTTCAGTTGAGCCCTGCCTGCCCTGAGTGGTTTCTGAAGCAATGTTTTACGAGTGTGGAATCAGATGAAACATATTTATGAGGGTTTGACCCAGATATTCCCTTCTAAGTTTTGCCAAGACATTCTAGGCTTGGATCTTTTACCATATTTGTTTAAACAAATAAACTGAAGTTGAGTCCAAATTTGACAGTAAAGCATGAGATAATACATATTATATTGGAACCCTCAAAATAAAGCCCATGGAGCTGTGTGTGTGCATGCCTGCATGTGTGGGTATCCCTACATGTGTGTCATGTGTTAGCATTCACTTGCATGTGATTCTGTGTGTATGTGTATTCTTAAATGTGTGTGTGTCTGTACCTACATGTGTGTTCATGTGTGCTAGCACTCACTTGCATGTGATTTGTGTGTATGTGTGTTCTTAAATGTGTGCGTGTCTGAACCTACATGTGTATTCGTGTATATGTTCCTCCTCCGTGTTTGTGTGTATGTATGTGTCTCCATTTGTGTTTTTGTGCTAGTGTGTATTCTTATCTTCAGATTTATTTTCTGGTTTCTGACACTCCTTATTCACTCAGTGGTGGGTACTTGCTCTTACTACACCCCCCCACCCCATCTATTTCATCTTCTACTTCAAACTTCATGGCCAAAATTCACTAACAAATACTGAAATTTAAGCCACTGTCAGGGGTTAGTGATGGTAAAATGTTTGAATTATTAACATCTTTGGCATTCAGAATCAAAAACTGGATTTTTAAAAAAATGATGTTGATTATAATGCCCCAAAGTTTCTAATAGGAACAAATAAGCATTCCACTTGAAACTTCAGCTGTGTCTCCTTTTTTTAATTACTTGATCAGATTTAATTCATATTTTTTAAAGTATCAGAACTTGGATAATTTCACCATATTCTGGTCCATATTATATTTCAGTTTCATAGCATGGTATTTCTACAATGTATCCTTTTAATGGTCTTTTTATTTTAATTAACTAATTAATACATTTATTGTAGCCTAAAGCATTTCACACATTAATATGTGTTATATCACAGTGAAATGCTTCTAAGTGATGTAAACTCAACATTAATTGCCCAAACTTCCCTAAAGCCCTAGATCTTATGCGTTATTAGTTTTTTCGTGCTGAGGTAAGTCATTTGATAGACATCTCAACATTATTTCTAACAGTCAAATATAGGCAAAAGATTGAAATCCTTAATTGGTAGCTATAGAGAAAACTAAGTTCTTATCAGATAAACTACAAACAGCAGAGCAGAGATGTACAGATTAGCATATTGCTCAGGAAGGCTGAGCAGCACTGAAAGGCCCGTGGCAAACCACTTCCTCTTCTTCATTTATAGAATAGATTAATTAGTGCTTACTTACTTTGCATTTCACGTCAGGTTATGTAAATCTGGCCTAATGGTGTCATGTCTGCTGAATATGAATGCAGCAGAGAAACCTAACTTTGAAACAAGTTTGGCCCTTCTTTCTATTCCAGTGCCGGCTTTACCTGCACTTCCATTATGCCTTCTCCTTCCTCCAGATCTAGCAGGCAAATTGCAACACGCTTAACTAGCTATCATGGGTGCATCTTGGATAAACATTCTTAAACACTAAGTGCCTAAGTAAATGAGTAACTAAATGCTGAAATAAACAAAGCATCAACCCCATGAAGGGGCAATAAAGAAATGAATATTCTCTGTAGGCAATGCCGTTTCAGAAGTTTTATTCACTTAACATCATTCAGAAGTAAATGTTCCAGTGTATAAATAGTTCAAATTTTATTGAGTCGATATTCCCATCTTAATACATAGATCACTTCAGCTTTCACTATTAAATCTAGCATGCCAAGAACATGCTCATGAGATAAGGGCACTGTGGACATGAGATTTAACAAGTGAGGAGACATCAACAAAATGGAAGCACCTTGGTTGTATACAGTTTCTTCCAAAAGCTTTGGACTGATTCACCTCCTAACAGCTGTGTCCAAACTTGTCGGTTTCTCTGTCCTCTTGCTCATACTTGTTAATAGAATTAAAAATAACAATCCCCACCATCAAAGTGCATTGCTTTAAGCGATTTCTTTCATTCACAAGGAAATTACACGGAACATTTTTCAGCTTGGCCTGGCTTTGGATAACTAAGAAGAAAGATTTGGAAACAGATGTCCCCATAATATGGGGGCTTGTCAGGGTAGAGCTGGGAGCTCAATGTGGGTGAAAATGGGAAGACTTTGATGGGGAGTTAGTACGGAGAAAGTAGATGTCTCCAAAAAGATGGTCTCAGCACCAAGACAGGGCAATCTTTTCAATCAGTGCTTACTACCATGCATGAGAGCAAGCTAACATTTCCACAGTCCTTTCCCCCATACCAAATATTGGTAATGATAGCTCAATGAGAGGCACTGAACCAATTGCTTCCTGGGATGGCATGTGAGCCAAGTGTCTGCCTGCCACCTGTGTGTTTCCAAATCCTCTACATTTACAAGTCGTTCTTCTCTTTACTCTTGAAGGAACAAGGCTTCCATTCTTACTATGGGGCTGCGAAACATTTCAAGTTTTCTTTAGTTTATCTAAATATTTATTATTAGTAGCATTTATTTTACTAATGTTTAGTTACTGCAGAAAATAAATAATGACTTTCATACCTATATGTCATCATGTATACATATCTATGCACAATTTATACATATATATCTTTCCCCCCCACCCTGCTTTCCCCCGTCCTCCCTCACCTGCCTCTTTTAAGTTCTCCTCTTGTCCCCAAATAGTAGCTTTAGCTGTCTTCTGCTTTCTACACACACACACACACACACACACACACACACACACACACA
>PVIU01005340.1:0-114696 GCA_004026605.1 Ondatra zibethicus | reverse complement strand
TTGATATCCAGGTCTTCCATTTGGTTCCATTGGTCCTTCTCTCTGTTTTCATGCCAATACCAGGCTGTTTTCAGTACTGTAGCTCTATAGTAGAGTTTGAAGTCAGGGATTGTGATGCCTCCAGAAGTTTTTTTATTGCACAGGATTGTTTTGGCTATTCTGGGTTTTTTGCTTTTCCAAATGAAGTTGAATACCGTTCTTTCAAGGTCTTTGAAGAAGTTTTCTGGGATTTTGGTGGGCATCAAGTAAAATTTTATCTTTCTCAAAGATCTCTGATGCAGTTTGACAGCTGAGAGGTTTTGTCATTTAAAAGGACAACTTCACCAAACAAATTTCAACAAAATACAAGTTATAACTTTATAACCTACAAGTTATAAAGGTGTGAGGACAAATATACACTGTGAAATTTCTTTCTCAGGGCTGGAGAGATGGCTCAGTGGTTAAGAGCACTGGCTGCTCTTCCAGAGGTCCTGAGTTCAATTCCCAGCAACCACATGGTGGCTCACAACCATCTGTAATGAGATCTGGTGTCCTCTTCTGGTGTATGGGCATACATGGAGGCAGAATGTTATATACATAAGAAATAAATAAATAAAAGAAATTTCTTTCTCACACTGCCTTCCATAGTCTTAAAAATACTTTTCATTGTGCAAAAACATCTGTCACAATCATTCTGCTGCTGTCTAAAACTTTTGTTTTCAAAAACCCAAAGAATTCTTACGAGTTCCAGGGAGCTGAATTGAAGAATCCACCCTAAACAAGCCAGAAACACCCCTCTCAATTCCCTGGTCCTAAAATTTTTTTCCTAAACTTAACTTTGTCCTCTGTTCTGCCAATACCTTAAACAGGTATAAGAAACACCAGACATTTCCATACCACAAACACCGGACAGGAACAAAGAGACCAGCTACCCCAGGATGTGACTAGCACCCTGCTTTCTCAGGTCCCCACCCTAAGACGATAATCGCAAATAAGTAGGAAGCAGTCTTGAGAATCTGCCGCCCCTATTCCTTTAACCTGTTGTGCCTAACCTCCCAGCTTTTTATTATGAAAAAGAGATGGGAATGTAATGGTCTGTCCTGTCCCTTTAAGAGATAAGCCACCCTCCCAACCCCCCCACCCCCCCACCCCCCACCTGTCTGCCAAGGCAAGCTGTTGTTCAGCTTCCAACCTGAGTCCCTTCCTTTCCATCTCTCCCCAGAAGAGGTAGCTGCTGCTCTGGTTCTCTCATGCTCTCTCTCTCGCTCTCTCTCTCTCTCTCTGCCTCTCTCTGCTCTTCTCCCTTCTCCTCTTTCCTCTTTTTCCTTCCCTTCCATAACCCACTAAATAACTATCCAACCTCACTCTGCATGGCATGCCTATCTGTTTCAGTCTCTCACCTGCCATGTGGCTCTCTGCCTGCTTTCGTGGTTCTACTGTGGTCTCAAGACCCGCTGCCTGCTGCCACTCAGGGACCTGTGGCATGGTCTCATGGCCCACTGCCCCTGCCATGATTCGGGGACCTGCAGCATTTTACTCAAACCATTACAGTCTCTCCTTTAACATGGAGTTCACACTTTTCTGGTTAGGTCGGCAGACAGCAAGCCTAGCTTTCTCCATTACTCCACACAGTGCTGGGTTGTAGAGGTGAGTGAGAGCACACCCACCTTGCTGTATGGGTACTAGGAATGAAACTCAAGTCTTCATGGCTGCTCAGCCAGTGCTTCTAACCCCTAAGCCATCTTGGTCAATCTGTGTTCCTTCCTTCCATTTTTCCTCCCTTCCTCTCTCTCTCTCTCTCTCTCTCTCTCTCTCTCTCTCTCTCTTTCTTTCTTTCTTTCTTCCAACAGGTTATAGCATACCTGTGAACAACTTGTGAGAGTCAGTTTTTTCTTTTCATTGTGTGGGTCCCAGGGATTGAGCTTGGGTCATCAGGCTTGGTGGCAAACACCATTACCTGCTGAGCCTTCTCACTGACTTGATCTCACAGGGTGCTCCCTCCTTCCTTCCCTCCCTTTCTTCTTCCTTTTCTCTCTTTCCTCCTCCTCTGCCTTTTTTTTTTTGGAGGTAGAGTCTCATTATATCATCACCCTGACTGACCTGGACCTTGCTATGTAGACCAGGTTGGCCCAGAACTCTCAGAGAGTGGCTTGCCTCAGCTCTCCTCCTAGTCTTTTGAGATTTTTAAAAACATTTATTTATTATGTATAAAGTGTTCTGCCTGCATGACTGCCTACACACCAGAAGAGGGCACCAGATCTCATTCTAGATGATTGTGAGCCACCATGTGGTTGCTGGGAATTGAACTCAGGACCTCTGGAAGAGCAGCCAGGGTTCTTAACCTCTGAGCCATCACTTCCAACCTCCTTCTTTTGAGATTCTTTAAATTGTATTTTTATGTTATAGTGGTTTGAACAAGAATGACCCCTGCATAGGCTCATATATTTGAATGCTAGGTCATTAGGAAATGGAACTATTTAAGAGGGATTAGGAGGTGTGGCCTTGTTGGGTTAGGTGTGGTCTCATTGCAGGAAGTGTGTTACTGGGAGTGGGTTTTGGGGTTTCAAAAGCCCAAGCCAGGTCCAGTCTCTCTCCCTGGTGCCTAGGGATCAGGGTGCAGAGCTCTCAGCTCCCTCTCCAGCACCATGTCTGCCTTGGAGCCACTGTGAGCCACCATGCTTCCTGTCCTGCCAATGACGGACTAAACCTCTGAAACTGTAAGCAAGCACCAATTAAATACTTTCCCACGGTGAGTGCCTGTATGTGCACCACGTGGGAGGCCAAATCCCTGGAACTACAATTACAGATGGTTGTGAGCTGCTCTGTGAACGCTGGACACTGAGCCCGTATCCTCTGCAGAGGTAGCCAGAATGCTTAATCACGGGAGCCACCTCTCCTACTTCTTCTTTCTTTTATGGAAATAAGGTTTCATGATAGTTCAGATTGCTCTGTGATTTGTACTTTGTGTGGCCAAAGATGACCTTGAACTTCTGATCCTTCTGCCTTACTAACCAAGTCATCAAACACCGGAAAGGTGTGAATCACCACACCTGGTTTGGTGGCTATGCTTGGTTGTCAAGTTGACTGCATCTAGAATTAACTAAAACGCCAAAATGTGAGGGATTTTTGTTTAATTTGAAGTTGGAAGATAGACTTCTAATCTAGATCTTTGAGGTAGGAAGATAAGCCTTTAATCAAGATTATTTGGGCTGGGAAAACTCACCTCTAATCTGGGTCACACATTCTGCTGAAAGTCTATTGAAGGACAAGATAGAAGCTTTTGCTTTTTGTCTGCTTGCTCTAGTCTTGCTCACAAATCCATTCCTTCACTGGCATTAGAATCTACCTCTTCAGGACTGCAGTGTCTTCTGAAGACCAGCTGAGACATCCAGCCTCGTGGACTGAGAACTACTGGACACTTGGACCTTCCGTTCATAGGCAGCTATTGTTGGATTCGCAGGACCTCAGCCTGTAAGTCGTTCTAATAAATCCTCTTTCTTTATACAGTGAGACTCACTCAGTAAGTTCTATTACTCTAGAGAACTCTGACTAATAGGCGTGGTTTACACAGTGCTGGAAATGGAACTCAAGAGTTTCCTGCATGCTAGGTAAGCTCTCTACTAATTGAGCTACAATATTAGCATATTCTCTCTGTTTGTCTCTCTGTCTCTCTCTCTCTCTGAGACAGGATGTCATGTGAGTTAGGATCTCATTCTGCAGTCCTGGCTCACAGAGAACTCACTATCACATTCACCAGACTGAACTTGAAGTTTTGACGATTGTCCTGCCTTAGCCTCCCAATTGCTGGCCTTGGACAGTAAGCCAGGTTCCCATCTTGCTTTCCATGGGGGAGGAAGACTAGTAGAAGGTGAGGTCTGGATTTGATGTGTTATAATTTGAACCCCAGCCTGTACCAGCTGAGGGTGCAACCCAGTGCAGACTGAAAGGCCCTGAGCAAGATCCTCCTGGTCCTTAGGAGAGGGGTGTCTGCGTTCCAATGTAGGGAGGGGATAGTAAGGGCGGGCTTCAGATTCCAGCCTAAGAGAAGCCCGAGGACACGTGGCCTGAGGGCACCTACATCCTTTCCGTCAATCTGTTTTCACACAAATGAGAAACTGAGTCCAGAAAATCCTAGCCATCAGAGAACAACTTTTGGAAGTTGGTATCACCAAGTGGGTTCCAGGGATTGAACTCAGGTTATCGGGCTTGGATGGCAGTGTCTTTACCTGCTGAGCCCTCGGTTTGGCCATCTCTCTTTGAGTGTGTGTGGTATATGCCTGTGTTTATATGGCGCAAGTGCACGTGAAGGCTAGAGGTTGCCCTTGACTTTCTTAATCACTCTCCACTATTATTTTTTGAGGCAGGGCCTCTTACTGAACCTGAAGCTTGCTGAGTCTGTTGGCCATAGTTTTCAGCTTCACAAACAGGTCCAAGTGTGGCAGGGTTAAATGGATTCAGCCGGCTGAGAGGACATAGGAAGTAAGGCCCTGTACCCCCTGCTCCCGAAAAAAGACATGAGCAGCCAGAATGGTGGGGACACCATCCAATTCTGAGAAGAGACAGCCAGTCTTCTGGAGCTGTCCTGTGGAATTTAGAAGGAATCATGATGAGGTCTTAATGTATCCTTGCAAGAGACAGGAACAAGGAGAGACTGTGAAAGCCTGTCTAAGGGCTTCAGCCCAGGAACCATCAAAGGGTCTGGGCGGTGAAGTTGGCCTCAGTAAACTCCTGTGTCCTCTAACACACTCGCTGGTGGGCGTGGAAATGGACACAGCCTCCTTGGAAAGTTGAAGGCTGACTGCCTGCCGGGCAGGCGTTCCCAGCAGGGCCTCCCACACCCTTTGACACAGCAGCTCTTTGAAGGATGGCTGTTGCAGCTGTATTCTGTTGTGTGAGCCATTCCTGAAGCCTTCTTTGCATGAGTAAAAGGCTGGAAACAAGGGAAGTCAGCAAGATGCCAACCACTGGGTGTGGTGGCACACACCTGTAATTCCAGCACTCAGGAAGCTGAGGCAGGAGGATAGTGAGCTCGAGGGAAGCCAGTCGTGGTAGCTCATGCCTTTAACCCCAGGACTCGGGAGGTAAAGGCAGGTGAATCTGTGTGTTTGAGGCCAGCCTTGTAGTGAGTTCAGGCCAACCAGGGATACACAGTGAGAGCCTGTCTCAAAATGAAACCCAAAACAGAAGATAAAAAGAGTGATGAGCCAGGCATGGTGGTGCATACCTTTAGACCCAGCACTTGGGAGGCAGAGGCAGGCAGATCTCTGTGAGTTCGAGGCCAGCCTGGTCTTTAGAGCAAGTTCTAGGACAGCCAGGGTTACACAGAGAAACCCTGTCTGAAAAATCAGAGAGAGAAAGAGAGACAGAGAGAGCACTTGAGGGGATAAAGGCACTAGGATCTGAAGTTTGAGACCTGAGTTCAATCCCCAGAACCCATGTGAAAGCTGACTACAGTGGTGGTGGCGCACGCCTTTAATCCCAGCACTTGGGAGGCAGAGGCAGGCGGATCTCTGTGAGTTTGAGGCCAGCCTGGTCTACAGAGCAAGTACCAGGACAGGCTCCAAAGCTACAGAGAAACCCTGTACTGAAAAACCAAAAACTCAAACAAATAAAAAACCAAACCAAACCAAACAAACAATAACAACAACAAAAACTGGCTACAGGGGCTGAGGAGGTGGTTCAGTGGTAAAGGATGCCTCACAAGCCTGAGGACTGGAGTTTGGATCCCCAGAAACCCAAATAAATGTCAGTGTAGGTATAGTGACCCACCTCTAATTCTAGCTTCAGAAAGCAGAGGTGGGCATCCCCACAGAAAGATGGCTACTTAGACTAGGTGTAGGAGCAAATTCTGGGCTAAGGGGAAACCCTGCCCACGATGAATAAGGTGGGCACCAAGCCACTGAGACTGATTCCCAGTGTGTCAATCTTAGGACACACACACATGCGTGCGTGCCCACACACATGTTCATACACATGCAAAAACATGTACTCACTGCACATACACACGCATATAAAAAAGGGAAAAAATGGATGCAGTGGCATGCATCCAGATTCCCAGGATTCTTCTCCCAAGGTGGGAGGCAGAGACAGGTGAACTGCCTAGAAGATGGGGCATGGAGGAGTAACCTGGAGTACACAGTTCAGTAGCAGAAAGAGAGACCCATCTTCAACACAGTAGAGGCAAGGACTGACTTCCCGAGTTGTCCTCTGACTGCATGCATACCGTGAACAAATGGACGTATTTAAATAAAACATACATCTTCAAAAATGTATTGAAGCCACTTAATCGAAGCCACTCCCTGCTGCCGCCTTGGGAATGGAGAGATGGCACAGCAGTTAAGAGCACTCTGGCAGAAAATCTGAGTTTGATTCCCAGAACTCACGACTGCCTGTAACTGTAGCTCTGGAGGGTCAGAGCTACCCTTGGGCACCTGTACTCATGTGCACATACCCACCCCTACATAATTTTTATTTTTAATAAAAATTAAAGACATTTTCTTTATTTTTGACAATTTCATGCATGTACACACTGAAATATGATCATATATATCCTTTTATTTTCCCTTCCAACTTTGCTCATGTCCCTTAACATGTCCCCCTTCCAACTTTCTTTCTTTCTTTTTTTGTTTTTTGTTTTTTTGTTTTTCAAGACAGAGTTTCTTTATAACTTTGGAGGCTGTCCTGGAACTTGCTCAGTAGACAAGGCCGGCCTCAAACTCACAGAGATCCGTCTGCCTTTGCCTCCCATGCTGGGATTAAAGCCGTGCACCACCACTGCCTGGCTATTTTTTTTTTTAATGACTAAGTTAGTACTATCCATATGTGCATGGGTGCAGTGAACCTTTCTCTGTACTGCCAGCCAGCTCCCAAATAACTACATGGAAACATATTATTAATTATGAAAACTTGACTGATAGCTTAGGTTTGTTTCTAACTAGCTCCTGTAAGTTAAATCAACCCGTTTCTATTCATTTACATGCAGTCACATGGCTCGTGGCTTGTGACTTCATCTCCTACATGTCATGCTTCCTCGAGATCCTCCAGACTGCCTTCTTCTTCCCAGCATTCTCTCTGCCCCCCAAATCCTACCTAGCTATTGGCCATTTAGCTTTTTATTAAACCAATCACAGTGACATGTTTTCACACAGTGTAAAGGAATACTCCACAACACATGAGGGTGGGGCCATTCACTGGCTCGTGGGAATTGTACTAGTGGTCATATCCTCCAAACAGAATGATTCTCCCTCCCCATTGAGATGGGCTCAGTGGGTGAAGGTACTTGCCTCCAAGGCTCCACATAGTGGAAGGAGAAAACAGATTCTTGCAAGTTGTCTTTGGAGTTCCATGTGCTGGGGCCATACATGTAACCTAACATACACATGCACAAATAAATAAATATAATAAAACTTCAAATTAAAAATATTAAAAATAGTTTTAAAAATAAAAACCAATTAAAAATATATACACACAAACACACATGCACACACACATACATACACATGCATACATACATACAACACACACACACACAGGTCTGGAAATGTGTCTTAGTTGTTAGAGTGCTTGCCTAACATGCAAGAAACCCCGGGTTCCATCCCAAGGATGCCATAACCCGTAATGTTAGCACTGAGGAGACTGAGACAGGAGGATTGCTTTGAGTTTAAGGCCAGCCTGTGGTATGCAGCAGGTATGTAGCAGGACTCTATCTCACTAACATTCCTGAGAAGCCTTAGCTTCAGTTCCTAGGAACATACATTCAAGTTCTTTCAACATACAACACTCACACACATACATACACAACACATGCACACACACACAACACACATGGATGCACACACACATACTCGGTTGGATTGTAGATCAGGTGGTCAGAAGAGTGAGTTTTTCTTTTTCTTTTCTTTCTCAGTCTATTTTTTGGGGACAGAGTCTCATGTAGTCTAGGCTGAGCTTCCTGCCTCTGCCTCCAGAATGCTGGGGTTACAGTTGTGAGCCACCACCCTGGTTCAGAACAGAGCTATTCATGAGACAGAAGCTGGGGTACGAATCTCAGTTGTTTTTTTTTTTTTTTTATTAAGTGGTCAGAGAAAGCTTAACCAAAGGGGACATATGAACAAAGGCCACAAGGAAGAGAGAAAGTGAGCCCTGGGGGTTATCTGAGGTAAGGATGGACACAGGCCCAGGACGGAGTGCAAAGGCCCTGGGGCAGGAAAGGTCAAGAGCAATGCACTGTGGGTGGAGAAGCCAGAGAGTCCTCAGGCCACTCCAGCATTTGGTGTGGGGGCTGGAAATGGAGCTGGGTAGTAGGAAAAAAAATGCTTGCCTGGTATGCATAAGACCCCGAGTTTACCCCCAGCACCACTAACAAAACAAAACAAAAATGACTGGCATTTGCTTTCTCATCCTGGAGTTCTGTCAGCATCTTGGCATGTTCTGGGATCAATCCTTAGCTCTCTACAGTGCATTGCTCAGCTTTTAGGGATGTCACAGGCCAGTTGGTTGTTTTTCTGATTTTTTTTTTCTTTCCCTTTCCCTTGTTATGTAACCCTGGCTGGCCTGAAACTTGCTGTAGTTCAGACTTATGGCAATCCTCCTGCCTCTGCCAACTGAGTGCTGGAATTAGGTGTGTACTGCCATGTTCATTTTTACAAATCAGTAGATAAAAATAGATCATTGTTTTGAGACAGGTTCTCATGGCACCCAGGGTGGCTTCAAACTCCCTCTGTGGCTGCGGTTGGCTTTAATCTCCTGATGATCTTGCCGTCATCCCCACCGGCTAGGATGAAGGTTTAAGCCACCATCCCTCTGGACTGAACCAAGGCAATGTGAAAGCTAGACAAACTTTCCATGAGGGCTGAAGTCTGAGGACAGCTGGTCATATCAGTTCTCTCCTTCCACCCCGTGGATCAGACCCAAGACCATCAGACTTGGGAGCTATCGCCTTTACTCGCTAAGCCATCTTGCCAGTCCATATTGTGTTTAAGGCAGGAACTTGGAAGCTAAGGCTGGCTTTGAACTCCTCCTATTCCTCTTCTTCAGCTCCCAATTACTGGTAGGACAGGTGTGTGCCACTGTGCCTGAATTAAGCACACCATTTTTAATTTTTTTATTTCATTAAAGTTATTTTATTTATTTATTTTTTTGTGTGTGTGTGTTTTGCCTGAATGTATGTTTGCTTGCCACATTCGTCCTTGGTGCCCACAAAGGCCAGAAGAGAGTGTTGGGTCCCCTGCAGCTGGAATTACAGCTAGATGATTGTGAGCTGCTATGTCAAACTCAGGACCTCTGGAAGAGCAGCCAGAGTTCTTAACTACTGAGCCATCTCTCCAGCCCCAGCAGCAAGTGTTAACTGCTAAGCCATCTCTCAAGCACAAATCCACCCTTAAGTACAAAAACAGTAAGGCTTAGGGCCGGTGAGTGTTCTAAGTAAAACTTTCTCCAGCTGTGCTTACATAACATCTGCTTTGTGTGAGAGAAAACACACAGCGCTGGAACCCTGGATGGGGGGCTGGTCCTCATCTGCAGGCTCCACCCTTCCCCACTTGAGGCCCTCTGAGCATCCTGCAGGGAGGTCCCGCCTGGGGCGGCTGGGGGCCTCTGATGTGGCCACTTCAGAGCCTCCACCTCAGGCCAACAGTCCATCCAGCTGGAGCCTGGAGTTCTCCAGATGAGCCTTTGAGGATGGGATAAAAGAAGCTGGGGTACCTCCTGGGAAGGGGCTAAGAAGATGGGAGAGGGGGAGAAGAGATAGGTGGGTTTTCATCATCTCTTCCTGTCCAGTACATGCCATGTGCCTTCAGTTACCAATTCCCATATATATATATATATTAAAGTGGTCTATAAAAAGTACCAGCCGGAGGGGTTGTATCAGAGAGCAGGAAAGGGGGGGGGAGCTGGTCCTGAAGGAGGAGGCAGCAGCTGAGCAGTGGAGGTTGCCAAGCTTCCTCGACATGTTCCAGAAGGTCCAGCAATGGAATGTTCTCCAGGAAGCCCATAGAAGGCTCTGGGAGGTGAAGGCTGGGCCTCTGAAAACCCTTATAGAGTCTCTCAAAATGACAATGACACCCTCTGTCCTGAAGTAAAAAGATCCCCCATCATTCCAGCTGCCTCCAAGTGTCCTGTGTGGATGAAAGTTGTGCCTGTTTCAGGCTATGTGAGGGAGGCCCTGACCACAGCTCCCTTCAGCTTCCCAGCCCCACCCCTACCCCAGCACTCCCCTCTCCCTGTCCTCTGTTCTTCTCCCTGCATCTTCCAACTCTTCCCCTTTCACCCCATCTCCTTCCTTCCCCCATTTTCTCTCTTTCTCAAATCTTTTTTTTTTGGGGGGGAGGGGGAGCATGTGGAGTGGGGGCAGAAGCAGACAGATCTCTGTGAGTTTAAGCCAGCCTGGTCTCTGCATTGAGTTCCAGGCCAGCCAGAGCTACACAATGAGACCCAGTCATTAAAATATTATTACATATGTATTATAAATAAACAACATACATAAAATATAAAACATGATCTCCTTACATAGCCCAAGCTAGCCTGGAACTCACTATGTAGCCATGGATAACCTCCAACTCCTCATCTTCCTGTCTCCATCTCCCCAGGCTTGTGACATAGGCATGAGCCACCATGTCCAGATTGATGAGGTGCTGGGGAGTCAACCCAGGGCTACACACACATCAAGGAAGTGCTTCACCCACTAAGTGACATCCCCAGCTCTTTCCTGAGAAAAGGCCTTGTGGCATCCAGGCTGGCATCAGATTTGAAACCTCACTCCCACCTTAGCTTCTCAAGGGCTGGGGTGACAAACGCATGCCACCAAGCCCAGATTTCTTTCTGTTTCCAATCTGTTCCTCATTTCCAGCAGCCAGACCTCCCTCCTGACCTGGGCAGGGTCATCCCTACACGTTTCTGCCCTGAGCCTCTTCTTAGCACACACTGTCCCCTGCTGGACCTCCCTTCTCCACCTGCTGTCCCTCTGTGATTACCTCTGTGGCCTGACATCCGCTCTCAGACACCTTGCCAAGACTGGAGCAGAGGGAAAGCAGAGCCCACATCCTGCCAGGAAGGCTGGAAACAAAGGGATGGTGATGAAGAACTTCTGCAAGCAGTCACGGTCTGTACCCTGAGAAACGTCCCAGGACTGCGAAGGGAGAAGTGGCAGAGGATCAGGAGTTCAAGGCAAGCCTCAGCTGCACAGAATGTTTGAGACCAACTCGGGCTGGCTACAGCAGACCCTGTCTCAAAAACCAAAGAGAGATAGAGAAAGAGGGAGACAGGTGAAAAGGTGGGCCAGTAGTTTTTTTGTTTGGTTTGGTTTGGTCTTTCAAGATGGGGTTTTTCTGTAGCTTTGGAGCCTGTCCAGGAACTAGCTCTTATAGACCAGCCTGGCCTTGAACTCACAGAGATCCACCTACCTCTGCCTCCTGAGTGCTGGGATTAAAGGCGTGCAGCACCACTGCCCAGCTGGACCAGTAGGTTTGGAAGTGTGAGGGACAGAGTTGGGGGTGCTCTCTGACAGCAACAAGCCCACACAACAGGTAATAGAGTGAGGGCTGCAGAACCTCCTGGTTAGGGCTTAGTTCTTTTCTGCACTTCTATTTTTAATCTCACATCATTTTAATGCTGCCCAGTGGGTATCTGGATGTGGGCTGCCATGGCAACCACATGTTCATCATTTTGGACTGAAGAATGAAGCCTGGCATTCATCTCCATAGAAACAGGCAGATCCACGTGGTGGAGGGAGAGGTCGCCACGTGGGTAAGGACTGTCTTTTCTTCCTTCCTTCCTCCTTTCCTTCCTTTCATGTGTGTATGTTTGTGGTGCATGTAAATGCTTATGTGCGCATGTGGGTGTAAATTCACCTGTGTGCATGTACACATGCTTGTAGAGGCCAGAGGTTAACACTGGGCATTTTCCTCAATCACCCTCCACCTTATTTTTTAATTAAAAATTATTATTTAACAAAAAACCGCAAATTTATTATGAGGCCTAGTGGTGTTAGCGCACGCCTTTAATCTCAGCACTCGGGAGGCAGAGGCAGGTGCAGCTCTCAGTTTGAGGCCAGCCTGGCCTACAGAGTGCTTTCCAGGATAGCCAGGGCTACTCAGAGAAACCCTGTCTCAAAAAAAAAATTGTTATGAGTATGTTCCAATCATGGGTATATGGAGGTCAGAGGACAGTTTTGTGGAGTCTCTCTTTCCATCTCTTCATGGTTTCTGAGGACCCAATTCAGGTTGCCAGGTTTATATAGCAGGTGCCCTGTGCTGGTTGTTTTCTGGTTTTGTCAACTTCTCACAAGCTAAAGTTGTCTGGGAAGATGGAACCTCAACTGAGGAATTGCCTGCATCAGACTATTGAGGTTGTGGGGCATTTTCTTGACTGATTTGGGAAGGCACAGCCCACTAAGGATGATGCTATCCCTGGGCAGGTGGTCCTGGGTGAGATAAGGAAGCACGATAAAGCCAGGCGGTAGTGGTGCAGGCCTTTAATCCCGGCACTTAGGAAGCAGATATCTGTGAGTTCAAGGCTAGCCAAGTCTACAGAATGAGTTCCAGGATAGCCAGGACTACACTGAGAAATACTGTCTCAAAAAACAAAAAAATAAAACAAAATAAAAAAATCCAAAAACAATAGTAACAACAAACCCCCCTAATTATTCATTTATTTGTTTTTGGTACTACTGGGGATTGAACCTAGGCATCAAGCATCAAAGGCAAGTGCTCTATCACTGAGCCACATCCCAGCCCCTCACTGGGGGGATTCTAGGTAGGGGCTCTACCACTGAGCCCAGTGAGGGGGCGGGGGTTCTAGGCAGGTACCTCCTCTATCAGGAGGTTGTCTTGGATCATTTAGGGGTAGAGGTCTCATTTCAGTACAGTAATATAGCTTGACTCCTTCATCCACTCCAGCTGGAAGAGGTCACTTTCCATACAGGAGCCTCCCATCTGGCCAAAATGGGATTCACCTTCAGTGAAGAAATGAATTTCAGAGTGAGCAATCCATGAAGCAAAGCTGTTTTTTTTTTTTTTTTCTTCCCGAGACAGGGTTTCTCTGTAGCTTTGGAGCCTCTCCTGGAACTAGCTCTTGTAGACCAGGTTGGCCTCAAACTCACAGAGATCCGCCTGCCTCTGCCTCCCGAGTGCTGGGATTAAAGGCGTGAGCCACCACCGCCCAGCTGTTTTTGTTTTTTTTTTTTAAAAGATTTATTTATTTATTATTATATATACAGGGTTCTGTCTGCATGTATGCCTGCAGGCCAGAGAGGGTGCCAGACCTCATTACAGATGGTTGTGAGCCACCATGTGGGTGCTGGGAATTGAACTCAGTACCCCTAGCAGAACAGTCAGTGCTCTTCACTGCTGAGCTGTCTCTCCAGCCCAAAGACAGGGTTTTTGAAAGAGAATCAGTGTGGTGGTACACAACCATAGGATGTGCTGAAGAGAAGGCAGGGCATCACGAGTTGGAAGCCATCCAGGGCTACACTGTTTCCTTTGGGGATGGAAAGATGGTTCAGGGGTTAAGAGCTGTATTGTTCTTACAGAGAACCCGAGGGACCTGAAACCCTTTTCTGGCCTCCTCTTTCTCCCAAGTTTACATGGCCTGGTGGTGTGAGGACCTTTCTGTTGGCAGCTGGTCCGGAAGCACTAAGGAGGTGACTGTACTAGTCCAGCAGGAGATGATGGTGCCGGAGTAGCTATCTGGGCCAGCCTCTGTGTTTCCAAGGCTGAATCCACAGGATTTCCTGCAGGATGCGATGTGGAATGTGAATGTCAGGAATCCTCTAAGAGTCCAGGCTGAGGGCCAGGAAGGTGGTTCCTCTGTAGCTCATCAGAGTACGCCCCACCCCACCCTGGCTGTGCAGTTGACAGAGGGAGCACCCTACCTGTGAGTGTCCTGTATCAATTCTGGTGGATGTTGCAGCCAATTTGGGGATTGCATCATGATTGGGAACCCTTTGCTGACCCTGGTTAACCTTGACAAGGCTCCAGTAGGTGTCAGGCCTGAGGTTAACCTTATCTCCAGTCTCACGTTCCCTGTCTGGCCTGGATCTGATTCTCTCTTCCCAAGGCCCAAAGAAAAGTAATGTTTTCCATCTTTGCCTTGGATTTGCTTTCAGCCATGTCAAAGGACTCCTAGGCCTTTCTGTTAGGCCTACTCTTTTGTTGTTGCCATAAAGGATGGAGTTCAGGCTTCTACAATGTAGACATGAGCCTTATCCCCAGCCCTTCACTAGTGGATCCTAGACAGCATTCAACTGCATGCCTGTCTCAACAAAGGAGGGAGGACCCGGGTTCAATTCCCAGCACCCACATGGCGGCTCACAACTGTCTGCAATTCCAGTTGCAGGGAACTTGACACCCTCATACTGATATACATGCAGGCAAAACACCAATGCACAGAAAACAAAAATAACTCATTAAAAATATTACTATTATTTTGTTTGTTTGTTTTGAGACAGGGTTTATCTGTAGCCCTAGCTGTCCTGGACCTCACTTTGTAGACCAGGCTGGCCTCAAACTCAGAAATCCACCTGCTCTGCCTCCTGAGTGCTGGGTTAAAGGTGTGTGCCACCATCACCTGGCAAGATTTTATTTTTAATGTATGTGTGTGTTCAGGTACTAGCCTCCTGCCATGCCTTGCAAACACTACTTTCTCTTGTTTACGAAGGCAGAATTTTAATTTCTGGTTGGGTAATCTGTCTTGTATTTGGCCTTAAAAGGACGGTGCCTTTCCTTGAGGCTTAGTATTCCCACAGGTCTGTTTCCTTGGATTGCTGCAACAGTCCCCAGAAACACGTGGCTTTGACCACAGGAACTTACCGCCTCCCTGTTCCGGAGGCTACAAGTCCAAAATCTGCAGGACCAAGCAGCCACCACCCCCAAAGAAATTCTGTGAAAGCTGAGGCAGGCAAATGATGAATTTGAGGCCAGCGTGGGCTACACAGTGACACCCCATCTCAGAACAAACTAAGCCTGGTGACGCAGGCCTAGAATCTCTGCACTTGAGAGGTTGAGGCACAAGCGTCACAAAGTCAAGGGCAGCCAGGGCTACAAAGTGAGTTGAGGGCCAGCCTGGATATTTAATGAGACTTGTCTCTAAAAATAAAAATAAACCAATAACAGAAGGAAAATAAAAGGGCTGGGTATATATAAGAGGGTTGGGTATATAGCTTAGTTTAGGGCATCTGCCTGGAGTTCCCCAGAGAGGGGCTGGGGGACTCTTTGAAGCTCACTGATTAGAAGGTATTATCAATGTGGGCTTTGCTCAGCCTACATAGGGCTGTGTTCAATCCCTATTACCAAATAACACAAAATAATCCTGTGCATTAAGCCGTACTCTGTTACTTCCTTTCTCTCCCCCAGTCTTAGGACACTGCTGGTCAGCTTTCCATTCTGTTCTGGACTTTTGGGCATTTCATATACTTGGAACAGACCCTACATGGTGGGGAATCTTTGTCAACCAATTTAAGAGATGGGACCAAGTTAGGGTGTGGCTTTCTGGGAGTCAGAAAAATGGTGGGCAGCCCAGGTGTGCCCTCTCTGTGAGGAACACAGCTGAGCTTGGACTTCTCGTTTCTGTTTCATGAGTTTGCCCCTTATAATAAATAAAAATATAATTGTTTTATCTTTTAGCTAGCCTGGTTATTTCACAAACAAAGATAATTCAACAACTACATAGTATTTTCTTTTCTTTTGGTTTTTTGAGACAGGGTTTCTCTGTAGCCTTGGCTGTCCTGAAACTCGCTTTGTAGACCAGGCTGGCCTTAAACTCATAGAGATCCGCCTGCCTCTGCCTCTTGACTGCTGGGATTAAAGGTGTGCACCACCACCACCCAGCTGTATTTTTTTTTTTTAATTTTTTTGGAGACAGGGTCTCATGTAGCTCAAGATGACCTGGATCTTCTGATCCTCCGCCTCCACCCACACCTCTACTTGGTGGTCTCTTGTGTTGTTCTCGCCGCATCAGGTGCCCTGTCCATGCTGTCGTGTGTGTCAGCGTCATTTCTTTTTATGGCCGGATGATCTCTGCCTGTGTGGCTTGATGCTTTCCTTCACCGATGGACTGGCATCCGGGTTGGCTGTGCCTTTCAGCTTCTGTGGACAAGGCTGCCATGGACACATGTACACAAGTGTGTGGACACAAGTCTTTTCTTTTGGGTAAGTCAATAGGAACAGCCTTGCCGAGGCACGGGGTGTTTACCTCTGTAAGAGGCCGCTTGGCTGCTTTCCAGCCTGGCTGCTCAGTTTTGCACTCTCATCTTTGAGGAGGCCCGAGGGGTGAGATGCTCAGCTCACGTGAGGTTACCGAGCTTGCTGCTGTGTGTTGTGTGTGTTATAGCAGAGTCAGATATAGGGGTTAATGCTGAAGGTCAGAGAAGCAAAGCAGTAAGTCACTAGAGTTCTTACCTCTATCAATGCCCAGACCAAAGAGGCGATCCTGTCCCAGACTGCATCCTCTGACAGATTCAGACTGCATTGAGCTCCTGTGTCTTCCTGCCTTACATTCTTCTTCCACCCAGCCGTGTCACTCCTGTCTCTACCTCCTTAGTGCTGGGATTAAAGGTGTGTGATCCCAAGACCTGGGATCCCTTTGTGTGAGCTCTTTTTCTCTTTTAGACAGATTCAATCTTGTATAGCTCAGGATGGCCTTGTACTAACAGATCTCTCTGCCTGTCTCCCAAGTCCTGGGATTAAAGGTGTGTGCCACCACTGCCTGGTCTCTAGTGGCTTAGCTCTGTACTCTGATTTTCAGGCAAGCTTTGTTTAAAAAAAAAAATGAACAAAATATCACTACAGTGTGTGATATGTATACATGTGTGTATTTGCCCATGTGGAGGTCAGAGGTCAGCTTTTGGAAGTCAGTTCTCTCCTTCCACCTTAAGGCATTTGTCTTGTTTCTGCATACATACTCTGGGCCAGCTGGCCCATGAGCTTCATGGAGATTCTTGTGTCTCTGGCTCTTATCTTGCCAAAAGATTACAGATGCAGGCCCACTGAATCAGGCCCCACCCCCCACGCCAGGGATCCAACTCAAGCTTGCTCAGGAAGCACTTACTGGCTGGGCCATCTGGCGGCCTGGTTTTGTTTTGATCATTGGAATAGGTTTGTGGTAATCTCAATGGCACTTCTAAAAATGCTTCAATTTCTAGGCAGGGTTTCACACATCCCAGGCTGGTCTTGAATCAGCCATGTAGAATTCGAACTCCTGATCCTTTTGTTTCTACCTCCCGACCTAGTGCTGGGATTGATGTGGGCCACCACGTCCACTTTATCTGGTACTGGGTACTGAACCCAGGGCTTTGTGCATGCTGCATGGTAGGTATGCTATAGCCCCAGTCCATTTTGTCTTTATAGTTACCTTTGGGGTCTCTAGGGATACTCAGCACACTGCAGTCACAATGTCTACAAAATGTGTTTACTCATGGATTAGTTAACGGAACACTCACACAAACATAGATGAGGAAAAACTGTTATCGCCAGCTGAGCATGTCATCCCAGATCTGGGGAAGCTGAGGCAGGGGGTTGGGAATAAATGCAAGGTCAGTTTGGGTTACAGAGTGAGCCCTTGGCTCAAAACACCAAAAACAAAACTAAAAACAAACTGTCACCAACATATTTTCCAGACAAAGAGTCCGAGGCAAGGCAGGCTGAGGGGCTTTCCTGAAGGCCACGCTGCTAAGTGGCCATGTTTGGGGACATACCTGTCTCTTGCAGTGGTAAAATCTGAAAGAAAGCAGTGTGGCATACCAGAGCTGTCCCTACTTGCCTATGGTGCCAGTCAGAGGTGGAGATGATAGCCATCACACTATGCTCTCAGAGGGCATGGGGTGGGTATACTGCTCAGAGATTAGCACACAGGGCCCCGTTTTTCCTCCATGCTTTTAAGTACTTTTTTGTTTTGGTTTTTACTTACTTATTGTGCGGGGACAGGGCAGGAGCACATTTGCCATAACACGCTTGTGAAAGTCAGAGGACAACTTGTGGATGTTGGTTCTTTCTACCATGTGGGTCTCGGGATTACACTTAGGCCAGCAGGACTGGTAGCAGGCATCTTTATCTGCTAAGCCATCTCACCTGCTCACTTTCTCCAAATTTTCTATCCTCTTCTTCATATAGGGAATTGATCTCAAGGTCTCACACATGCTTAAGCAAGCAGTCTGTCTAGGAGCCATTCCCCAGCCCCTCGCTGGGGGTTCTAGGCAGGGCTCTAGCCATGCCACAGCTCTTTTACTTGAGATCTGCTCTCACCCATTTCCTTAGATGGGCCTTGAACTCACTCTCTAGCACAGGCAAGCTCTGAATGTGTGATCCTCTTAAGTATCTGGTATTAGAGTGACCTGCCCACAGGCCTGGTTTCAGGGCCATCTCCTGCTGTCACACTGGTCTACTGTGGTGCTCAGTGGGTAGAAGCTGGAGTCTGCCTAGGCTAAGGATTATCACAGCAGGAATTGTCCCAGCCCACTTGGCAACAGGGCTGTTGATGAAGAAACGAAACAATATGCATAGTGCCTACATTCCACAGGGCCTAGCAGGTAGAAATAAGCATTCTGGAACCACCTTCCAGGTCTTGAAATCAGCTCCACAGCAACCTAACACAGGCAATCAACTTTGGTAAGTCTGGTCACCTTCCTGGATTCAGCCATGTCCCTTGGAAAAAGGGGCAATTAGGGTCCCTTCCTAATAATCTTGTAAGCACAAATTGCTCAGAAGCTGGGTGTGGAGAGACACTGGAATCCCTGACCTCAATTGGGAGCTGAAAGCAAGACTCCTCTCAATAATCCAGGGGCTGAACTAGACCTGTGGCTCTCACTTTCATCTCAGCACTTGGAAGGGAGAGGCAGGTGAGTGCCATGCCCAGCAAAGCTACATAGCAAGGGCATCTCTCAAAACAAAATAAAATCTCAGGGTTGTGTATGTAGCTTGGTGCTTGGTACTCAGGGCTGTTAAGTCTGAAGACTGAGTAGGAATTTAGAACAAGTTTCATGTGCTACCCCTCAGTGTTGTGCAGAAGCATGTCTAAAGTATGCTTAGGTCTCTCTGCTTTCCTTAGACCAATGAGATGCGTTGTTGACTAACTCATTGATGGAGCAAGCACAAGGCTTCCTAAGGCTCCATGGTTCCCTGGGAAGACAGACAAGGGCTCAGAGGCAGCCAGACCAGGCAGAACCACAGATTTATTGGGGGCTGAACACACACACACTCATAGCATCACACAACGATGGCACAGTTACTCAGGACATCAAGGTGGCCTCTGCCATCAAAGTAGGGCCCAGAGGCAGTGGGTTGCAGCCTCCTCCCATGCGGCCTAGACCCTGCTGGGTCCTTCCTCTGGGGCAGCTGAGGAAAGGAAGGGGCTCCTGGGGTGGGCCTCGGACCTGGCAGGGGGTGAGCAGGCAGGTTGGCCCAGCAGGCCAGGCTGGGCAGAGGCCACCTCACTCCAGGGACTGCAGCATCAGCAGCTGCTTCAGCACCTTCGTCTGGCTGGTCTCTCGGATTTCACCTGCCAGGAACATCTCGTCTACCACCGTGTAAACCTGGGCAAGGAAGAGAGGCCGGGAAAGTTGGAGTGAGGGAATGAAGGGCTGGCTGCTGCAGAAGCCAGCCCTTGGGAGCCAAGTATAGACCCTGAGCAGGAAAACAGTATCAGGGAGCCAGGCAGATCTCTAATGGCTATAGCCACACCCTCCATCCCATGGCTGCTTCTTGCCCATTTCCCCAAGAGCCTACCTTGTAGAAGTTGAACACCAGGTCCAGTTCACAGACATTGTGGAAATATTCATTTAATACCTGAGAGAGGAAGATGAAGAATAGTGGTAAGAGACAGGCACAGACAGGCCTGGCAGACAGTTAACATGGTGGGTAACAGTGCTTACTGTGCAAAGCTGACTTCAAACCCTATATCCCATGGTAGGAGGAGAGAACCAATTCTCAAAGCTGTTCTCTGACGTCCATGTGTGAGCCGTGGCACATGTATGCCTGCATGCACACACATACCACAGACATTATATACACATGATAATAATAAATAAAACATGAAATAAGTCAGGCAGGGAGGCCTGGAGATATAACTGTGTTTGTCTAGCATTCATGAAGACCTGGGTTCCATCTCCAGCACTGCATAAAACCCACTTGGAGGACCACATCTGTATTCCCAGCATGTGCGAGACAGAGACAGGAGGATCAGGAATTTAAGGTCACCTCTAGCGATATAGCAAGTTTGAGGTTAGTCATGGCTATATAAGACCTTGTACCCCCAAAAGAGGGTGTGTACATGGGAGAGACAGCTCAGTGGTTAAGAGCACAGGTTGCTCTTCTAGAGGACTTAAGTTTGGTTCCCAGCACCCATGTCAAGTGGCTCACAACTGCCTGTAACTCCAACACCAGGGGGTCCTTGGGCACATGGATACGTCATACTTGTATGCAGACACACAAACAGAACAAAACCACAGTGGGTGGTAGAAGAGGCAGCTGTGTTGCCTGTCATCAAGCGCTGGGGAAACTAGATCATGAGTCCCGGGCTATCCTGAGCTACATAGTAGTCTCACACAAACAGACCAGTTATCAAAGAGAACAGACAGAAAGTGACAGAAGCAATGAGGATAGGAATATTGGGTGACAGACAAGACAGTGGAAGACCTCAACTGTGACATCAGACAAGGGACCTGCAGGAGGGCTCAGCTGGTGAAGGCACCTGCTGCCAAGCCTGATGTCCACACCCTGGAGCAGGCTGGAGCACCGCCTCCCACGTGTCATCTTCTGACCTCCACACGCACGTACAGGCACACTCACTGATACCACGACTCATGTCAAAGGCAAAGTTGGTGGCAGATGGGCAGAGGGGAGAAGTTGGCTGTAGTGGATGAGAGAGGTAGAGAGCGGAAGGACAGACCCATGCACACAGCGGGAGTCTGAGGAGAGGCCCAGTGGCCACCCCAGCACTCTGGGGTCCCCTAGGCTGGCGCGTGACTGACTCACTTCCACGAAGTTATGGATGGCCTCGAGATAGGCCAGATTGTTATCGTTGACATCCACGCAGATGCAGAAGTAGAGGCCAGCGTAGCGTCGGTAGATGATCTTGAAGTTCCGGAACTGTGGGCAGAAAGGAGTCAGGACTGAGCCTGGCAGAGGGGGCCGGATGCCAGCTGTTCCACTGTGTGTGTGACCCCAGGCACCCCTGTTTCTGGCTGGGGAAGGGGCAGTACTGACAGAGCCAGCTTTGGTTCACGGTCCAGCGGAGGGTCACTCCCCCAGGCAGTGGGATGGAAATGCCCAGGGTGGGCAGGATTGGGTTTTGGTGGTTCAGAGTGGAGCCCTAATCCTTTCATCCTGGGAGTCAGGGAGGCTCCCTGACAGAGAGAACTGTGAGTTGACAGCTGAAATCGGTCAGGGGAGTTCCAGGAACAGAGAACAGACTGTGAAGGAGCCAGGCCAGGTACTGCAACCAGGCCTGGCAGCTGGGATCCCAGCACTGGGGCTGGGGTAGGTTAGGGGTGAGGCAGGAGAATCACAAGTTTAAAGAAACTCTATGCTATGTAGTGGGCCCTAGCTCAATACAAAGCAGAAATGAAGTTTCAGACTTTTTTTTCTTTTTAAAGACAGGCTGTACTTGAACTGGCTGTGTAGCTGAGATGGCCTTGAACTCATCCTCCCGCTCCACTTCCCAAGTTCAGGAATTACAGAGGTGCAGCACTACAGCTGGCTCAGAGCTGCAGACTCTGAACCGTGTGTAGTGGTGCAAACCTTAAGTCCTAGCTACTCAGGAGGCTGAGAGGAAGGAGATGGCTCCAGCTAGGCATTTCAGATCAGCCTGGGCAACACAAACAGACAAATCCAGAAGTTTCTTATTTTGGGCTATTTTGGATTTTAGAGTTTCAGGTAATGGAAGCTCAACTGATACATTGTAAATATTAGAACAATGTTCACAGGGCTCACAAGACACCTGTGCTAGGGGTAGACTTAATTCTATGTATTAATTAGCATGTATACTAAATAAAAAGAGATGGGCAGGGGCTGGGGGCATGGCTCAGTGGTAGGGCACCTGCCTGGAATCCTCCAGTGAGGAGGGGCTGGGGGCATGGCTCAGTGACAGAGCCCCTGCCCAGCATGTAGGATGCCCTGGGTTCTGGTCTCAGCACAGTGAAAAGACAAAAGGAGGAGTGCATGGCTGACAGGCAGATGCGTGCACTGGGATATAGCTCATTTAGGTAAATCCTGGTTCTCTGGGATGTGTGTGGAGCACCACCTGGTGGTAACTGGGGAGACCTGCACATTTTGTGGGTCCTGGAATTTTTACTATTTTCAGCTCAACTCATCCTTTTTATTATTTCTTTTTTAAAAAATATTTATTTATTTATTATGTACACAATATTCTTTCTGTGTGCATGCCTGCAGGCCAGAAGAGGGCACTAGACCTCATTACAGATGGTTGTGAGCCACCATGTGGTTGCTGGGAGTTGAACTCAGGACCCTTGGAAGAGCAAACAATGCTCTTAACCACTGAGCCATCTCTCCAGCCCCCTTTTTATTATTTCTCTTATTATTTATTTATTATTTTTTGAGCTTCTCTATATAATTCTGGTTGGGACTTTATATACAGAGCAGACTAGCTTCAACATTTTCCTGATCTTTCTGCCTCAGCTTCCCAAGTGTGGGGAAAACTGTCACTTCAGAGGCAAAGACAGGAGGATAGTCAGGGCTGGAGGTCAGCCTGGGCTACGGAGTGAGACTTTGTGGATGTTGGGGAACAGCTCCTCTATAAAGTGCTCACTGTGGAAGAGAAAAGGAGTGGTGGCACACGCTTCAATCCCTGTGCTGGTGAGGCTGAGACAGGCGGCGTGCTGAGTTTTCTGGCCAGTCAGATTAGACTAATAGGTGAGCCCCAGGCCTCGATGAGCAATCCCTATCTCAAGATACAAGGAAGGCAGCTCCTGAGGAATGATACTCAAGGCTGACCTCTGGCCTCCACACTCTGCCCTGCCATAAACTTGAACACACATGAGAATTCAATGCATGGGCTACAGCGCAGGGCTAGGGTTAGGGGCATGCAGCGCAGGGCTAGGGTTAGGGGCATGCACAGCAATGCTAGGGTTACAGGCATGATGTGCAGGGCTAGGGTTACGGGCATGTAACTTTTTTTTTGAGACAGTGTTTATGTAGGCTATCTTGGACTTAAACTCACTATGTAGTTGAGGACAACTTCAATCTCCTTAAACTCTCTGCTTCTCAAGCGCTAGGGTACAGGCATATGTTACCACGCAATGTTATGTGGTTCTGGTTTGAGCTAAGCACTTCATGCACTCCAGGCAAGCACTTTATCAACTGCGCTATATCCTCAACCTTTTTACCCCCTTTCTTTTTTCTTTCTTTTTTTTTTTTTTTCAGTTTTGAGACAAGGTTTCTGGTTTCAATCTGTAGTTCTTGGATGGCCAGGAACTCTCTATGTAGACCAGGCTAGCCTAGAACTAGAACTCACAGAGATCTGCCTGCTTCTGCCTCCTCAGTGTTGGGATTAAGGACACAAGCCCCAGGCCTAGTACCCACCAAGTTTCTTAAATTCATTGGCCATGTTCCCCTTTTGCCATGTAGTGTCACATACTCATAGCTCAGCAATTAGGACGTGGTTGGTTTAAGGGGCAGCTGCTCAATGTTAGCACAGTACAGGGTAGCACTGTGGGACATGCTCAGCTTCTTTAACAGACTCAAAATGCAGTGGGGTTCCTGAGCTGTCCCTAGACTGTGAGGACTTGGAATGAGATGGAGTGACGATTGGTCTGTGCGTCTTCACTGTCCCAGTGAGTTCCTGAGCCCGGATATCTCCAACAAATCAGAACTTTCTGTTCCCCTCCCCAGCCTCTCCCTTATTGGTGACTGTCACTCTTTCCTAACACCTCTATGGAATGAGAGCAGACACCTCCCTCCTGCTCTGAACCCCAACCTACTCTTTTGAGGGGGGCATACATCTTGGAAGAACAGGGCTGTCCAGCTGGGAGCTCAAACAGAGCTGCCCACTTCTACTGCGATGCTGGCTCATCACTAACATCCCTCTGCTGCCATCCCACTGGTACCACCTTGAGGGTCTCCTGCTTCTGTTCTTGCTCCCTAAGGGGATACTAGTCAGGTGTGGTGGTACAGGCCTGTAATCCCAACACCACGGAGGCTGAGGCTGCAGATTATGAGTTTCAAGCCAGCATGTGTTCCCTGCAAGCATATGGTGGAGGCAGGAAGATTGCTTCAAGTTCAAAGCAAGCCTGGACCACACAGTGAGTTTCAGGTTAGCCTGGGCTACAGAGTGAGTCTCAAAAAGCAAAACAAAGGTAATTCAAACATCTGGGAGGCAGGGGCAGGAGAACTGAAACTCAAGGCAGCCATTCTCAGCTAGACAGTGACTCTGAGGCAGGCTGGCAGCACTGGAGGCCCTCTTTTAACAAACAAACAAGCCGGGCAGTGGTGCTGCGCACACCTTTAATCCCAACACTTGGGAGGCAGAGGCAGGCAGATCTCTGTGAGTTCAAGGCCAGCGTGATCTACAAGAGCTAGTTCCAGGATAGGCTCCAAAGCTACAGAGAAACCCAGTCTTGAAAAACCAAAAACAAACAAAACCAGAAAGTCAAACTAAATCTAAACTGTGGCCAGCAGGTAAAGGCGCTTTCCAAGCCTGGCCCCTGAGGGTCTATCCTTGGAGTCCACATCAAGGTAAAAGGAGAAAATGACTCCAGAGTTGTCTGCCCTCCAAACACACGTATTCCGCCGCATTCAAGCTCCCCCACAATAATAAATAAACAACATCTAAACCTATGGGAGATCCTGGAAGCTTCTTCCAACCCATGTCCCACTGCTCAGAAACCCTTCTGTGGCTCAGGATCTCAGCCACACTGATTCTCCCTGCAGGCTCATCCCTCAGGGCCTCTGCAATGGCTGTTCCCCCAGGGCTTGGAATGTTCGCTGGTCTGAAAACATCTCCTTCTCTACACTTAGCCCTTTACATCTTGGCTGAAAAGTCACCTGAATGAAGTTTGTGGGTGTTGAAGACTCAAATTCAACTCCTCATGCTATGCAACAAGCACTTTACTTACTGAGCCATTCCCCTAGCTCCTGAAAGATAAAAAGAGCTAAAAGCATGTGGAGTGGATTAATAGAGGAGAGAGATCTGGGCTGTGTTGCTATAGAGGCAGGAAAGAGGCAGAGGTGCCAGGGAAGTAGGGGCTGAAAGAGGAGTGGGAAAGGTGTCAGTCACCTCCACAAAGTTGGTGTGCTTGGCATCTCTGACGGTGACCACGGCATGCACCTCCTCAATTAGCTTCTGTTTCTCGTCATCATCAAACTGCATGTACCACTTGGCCAGGCGCGTCTTGCCTGCCCGGTTCTGGATGAGGATGAAGCGGATCTAGAGCAAGCAGGGGAGGAAGTGAGAGAGGTAGGAACAAGGCTCAGGGTGGGTACCACCATATACCCTAAAGGGAAGATGGCAGGGCCCAGGGTCTCGCTGTAGCCACCTTTCTATGGCTGCCTCCCTGGGCCCTGCTGGGTCACACCGGACATGGGCTTGACCCATGTCCCTGCAAGCCCTCTTCACTGAGCAACTGACCAAGTCCCAAGCTTTAGTTTATTTTATATGTATCTTGGAAGCCATTTCCTCACCCTCAAATCAAGTTTCCTAAGATGCCCCATCTTATGAGAGATGGGGGAAGCACCCAGGGCCTTGTGCAAGCCAGGCAGGAACTCTAAGGGACTCTACCGCTGAGCCATACTTCCAGCTGCACTGGGGGATTCTAGGCAGGTGTTCTACCACTGAGCCATGCTCCCAGCGGGGGATGATAGGCATTAACACTGAGCAGCAAGTTATTACCCAAGCTCAACGATGGCTAAACAGGTACTCAATAATGTCTGTATTTTTAAAAAAATTTATTAATTTATTATGTATATACTGTTCTGTCTGCATGTATTCCTGCAGACCAGGAGAGGGCACCAGATCTCACTACAGATGGTTATGAGCCACCATGTGGTTACTGGGAATTGAACTCAGGACCTCTGAAAAAGCAGTCAGTGCTCTTAACCTCTGAGCCATCTCTTGAGCCCCAATAATGTTTGTATTAAGCCTTCTTGAAGCTGAGGATCACAATTTACTCAGTATGCTTGGGTGGCAAGTGCTTGCTTTAGCCACCAAGCCATTTCTCCAGCCTGCTTACTAAATATAATTCACATATCAGCTGACTTTGCTGGTGCTTGATGGAATCCCAGCACCCTGGAGGCAGAGGCAGGAGAATTACTGTAAGTATGAGGCAAGCTTGGTCTATACCCTCAGTTCCAGACCAGTCAAGGCTACATATCAAGACCTGGTCTCAAAAAAACACAACAAAACAAAAATCAGGCACCAGAAACTCCACCCCTTCCAATGTTCTAAGGCTAATTTAGGGTGATCCCTTAGTCTCTTCACAGCTGTACAACTGTTACCACCAATTCTAGTATGTACTTTCCCCCTCTCATTCTGCCAAGAGTGGCCTGGAACTCAAGGTCCTCTCCTACCTCAGGCTGAAGGTACTAAATTACAGCCCTGTCCCGCCCACTTCCGTTCTTGAGAGCCAGATGCTATAGATCTACAGCATTTCATTTCTTCCTTCTCTATCTGACGGACAACTGGATAGTTTCCACTTCTGGGCTACCATGAAAAGTGTTCTACAAGTCCCTGTGTGTGTACTCCTTGTTTTGTGGCTGCAAACCCAGGAGTAGGATTGTTAGGCTGTACGGAAACTGTTTATCCTTTCCAGGAAGCGTTACACTGCTTCCCAAAGCATCTGACTTGTTTGTGTGGAGGTCGGAGGATTTTGAGGGTGGCCGTTTGCCCCCTCCACCTTGGGTTCCTGGTATTAAACTCAGGTTGTCAGGCCTGTGTGGCAAGCCATTTCAGCCCATGACTGTTTGTGTTTCGCTGAATCCTGGGATGGAACTTGGGGTCTCACACCTGTCAGGCAGAGTAAGTGAGCCTTGACATTTAAGTACGGTAACTGCTTGGGGCCTCAGAGTACTGCAGGCAGTAAGTCATGTAGGACATCCACCCATGGCTTAGACCCCACACACTCTGTGTTAGCCTGATTTTTTTCTGTCTGGCTCAGAAGGTGGTTACTAAGATCCCAAAGCACTAGGTCACCTGTCACAGGGCAATTCTGAGAGCTGAGTAAGTCAATCTGTCATTCCAGTTTTTTGGGAGGCAGAGGCAAGAGGATCACAAGTTCAAAGCCTGCCTAGGGAACTTGGTGAGACCCTCTCTGAAAATAAAGAGGATGGACTGCAGGAACAGAGAGCTTGCTTACAATGCTCAAGGTCTGGTACTCAATCCCCAGTACCACAGAAACGAAACAACTGGAGGAATTAAAGGCACAAATGCTTAGCACAGCGCCCAGTACCCACTGAGTCCTAAGTAAAACTAGTATTCAGCCACATAGCTACAAGCATGCATTCCTGAACTAGAAAAGCATCATAATACTATTAGACAGTGGCTATATGCTCATGGGCAGAGCACTTAACTTCCAAAGGCCCCAGCTTCCCCTTCTGTGTAATAGGCATGGGATTCCCTCCTTCATTAGAGTAATGAGCAGGGTAACACCTATAAGAGGTGAATATGCATTGTAAATCGCAAAACCCAACCTCCTAGTAGCATTACAAAGTGTGTTGCCATTTCACTTTCAGAAACTCAAGTCCAAGCTAGTTAGTGATGTCCATTTGCAACTGCAGCTACTGTGAAGGCTAAGACAGGGAGGTTGGGAGTTCAAGGGAAGTCTCAGCTACCTGCAAGACCCTATCTCGAAATGAAAAATTTTAAAAAGGGGGGCTGAGAGATGGCTCAGCAGTTAAGAGCGCTGGCTGCTTTTCCAGAGGACCTGAGTTAAATCCCCAGCAACCACATGGAGGCTCATAGCCATCTGTAATGAGAGCTGGTGCCCTCTACTGGTGTGCAGTCATGCATAATAAATAAATATTAAAAAGGAAAAAAAAAGTAAAAAGAAAAAAGGGGGCCAGTGAGATGGTTCCGTGGGTTCGGGTCTACAAACCTGGAGACCTGAGTTTGATCCCTGAGACCCACATGGTGGGAGGAAAGAACTGCCCCTGCAGATTGCTTCTCACCACCACACACATAATGTAAAATAAATAGAACAGAAGAAAGAGCTGAAGTATAGTTCAGGGTCAGGGTACTTGACTACCATGCACAAGGCCCTGAGTTTCATCCTCAATACAACAACAATAAAAAAAAAAAAAGGAAGAAGAAAGAGAATGAGCAGAGGGAGGAGCAAAAAGGAAGAAGAAGGAGAAAGAAACCACAAGGAAGGAGATTTAGCTAAGGGCAAAGTACTTATGCAGCATGCCCAAGACCCTAGGTTCAGTCCTCAGCACTGAAGA
Organism: Ondatra zibethicus; assembly: GCA_004026605.1. NCBI lineage: Eukaryota > Metazoa > Chordata > Mammalia > Rodentia > Cricetidae > Ondatra > Ondatra zibethicus. The sequence goes on along the minus strand of PVIU01005340.1, from coordinate 86,341 downwards.
AAAAAATGAAAAAAGAGAAAATCATGGTTTAAAGTTTCCCTACTGGGAAGCCTGGCTTTGAGCCCTATCTGTCCTACACAGGCACGCTCCTTCCCATTTTACAGATGATAAAGCTAAGGCCCGGGGAAAGCAGAGACAGCAGCTCTAAGTCTTTCCCCCGAGCCCTGTTTTCTTTAAGGGCCTCCACTCCCCAAGCCATATACTTCACTCAAATCTATTCGCCTTACCCAACCTAAGCAGAGAAACGGGAACAGGATGTTACATGCTCCTTCTAAGAACTCCTTCTGCTGAGTCAGGGAAATACAGTTCTAGGCAGCCCAGGGAGGAAAGGGGTGGGCACGGCAGAGCCAGGCACAGGACCACATGGAAGAGCAGCGGGAAGGCAGGGCCCAGCTGAGCCCTCTGTGTCCTTACCCACCACGCAAAACTTCTTTTGGTTTCCCCAGTGAGAATCGTTCCACCCCCAATCGAAATACAGCCAAGAAGCCCCTTGTCCCTGCATCCATCCACCTCAGGGAGCTTCCCAACCATCTCCCCTAATGTTCCCTTTCACCTCCACCCCCCCACGCCTCCTGCCCCCTCCCCACCCCATGAAGCTTCTTCCAGCCTTCAGTACAAGCATCCCTTCTCCCTTTCCAAGGCTGGTCTCCCTTGTTACAAAGGTCAAACTGAGTCTCCAAGTCGCCTATTCCTTGGGCGAAGACTCATGTCCTGTTCTGACATCTCCTTACTATTCATCTTATTTCCCAAGTCCCCATCCAAAGAACTTTTAGTTCCAAAAGCCCCATCTGGTGGAGGTCTCTGCTAAATCCATCGCTTGCTCCCAATACCCACTACCAAACGTCACATCTCCAAGCCTATTCTGCATCCCAGACCTCTCCTCTATAGAACTCTGTTCAGCTGCTCCCCATCTCTTCTAGATCCACTCTCTACTTTCAAAGCCCTCAATCCTTTTGCAGCAACCTAATCCTAATCCTACGGGGGCCGACTTCCGGTTTCCAGGGTCCTCTTCCTCCCTTGAGAGAGTCTCTCCCCCTGGCCATAGCTAACTTGTCCCAACACTCGCGCTTCCTAAAACCAGCTCCTTCTCCATAAGGAAGCCTCCCAACCCCTTCTGTAGAGTCTCTAGTTCTTCTCCATCATCCGTTCCTCATCTCCAATGTCTTCTCCCGCCTCTGTAGTTTCAAAATCTCCCCCAAATGTCTCCCACCAGGACAGTCCTTCTCCTAGACACTCTTTCCCGTTCGTATACTCTTGCTTGGAACCCCAAGCACACCCCACGGTGCAGCAGTGAGGGCCTGATCCCCCTTTCCGACCCCAATTCCGAGAGCCTGAGTCCGGCCCGGACCATCCACGGCAGGGGGAAGCTTGTCAGCTCCGAATCAAAACTCCGCAGTCCGTGCGTGGACCTCCCTTAGCCCGTCCCCGGTACGACTCTCCCCCTAGTTACCATGGCGACCCCTGTCCGGACCCCAAAGGCCGGGGTCCCGCAGAAACTGGGCGGCTCCGGGTCTGCCTGCAGTTGTGGGGCCCAGGGTTAAAACTGACTTCCGGCAGGAGAACCCGCCTTCCTCCTCATGCACAGCCCTCTGGGAGTTGTAGTTTAAGCGCTTGCGTTGGCTAGTAATGGTCGCCCGGGTCGAGACGCCTTCCCAGCATACTCTGCGGTTGTCCTTTTCCTTTCCAGAAAGCTAGCCTCCAAGTGCATGTCGGGCTTTGTGCATAAAGATCTCTGTATAATGACAATTCTCAAAGGTTAAAAAATGGGCGAAATGAGGATTGCATTTCGGGAAATGAGGTACTACTGCTACCCACCCACCTCCCTATCCCAAAGTTCCCTCCCTCCCAAGGGCATGCTGGGAATAGTAGTTTTTCTTTTGAGTTTTAAAAAATTTTATAATTTCATTCATGTGTAATGTACTTTGATAATATTCCCGCACTACCTTCTATTACTCCTTTCTTTCTCAAATTCCTACTTTCATGTCTTTCTTTCTTTTTTTCCTTCTTTTTTCTCTCTCCCCAACCCCGCCCAGAGACAGGGTTTCTCTATTATCTCTGGCTGTCCTGGAACTCACTCTGTAAACCAGGCTGGCGTCAGATTCATGGAGCTCCACCTGCCTCTGCCTCCCAAGTGCTGGGTTTAAAAGCAAGCACCACCACCGCCCAGCAAGAATAGTAGTTTAAATAAGGAAACACTGTGGATCTAAAAATGTACTTGTCTTTCCATGTTCATGCACTACTCTATTTAAAGTAGTTGAGGTTAGGGATGTAGCTCTGTACAACCTTTCTCATACATATAAATACATAGATACATAAAATAAAATTAAGAACCAGGCCAGACACAGTGATTCCACTGAAGTGTATTGCTATGGATTTGAGGCTCTCCTAAGTTATATGGTGACTCTCTGGCTGGCCTGGTCTATAGAGTCAGACTTTGTCTCAAAAATCTCAAAAAACAGCTCTAGGGAGCTGGGTCAATGGATAAAGACATCTAATGCCAAACCTGATAGAATTCAGTCTTCAGAACTCATGGAGGAAGGAGAGAACCGACTCCCTCCATTGTCCTCCGACTTCACACACACACACACACACACACACACACACACACACACACACACACACACACACACACACACACACACACACACACACACACACACACACACACACACACACACACACACACACACACACACACACACACACACACACACACACACACACACACACACACATACACACAGACACACACATACACACACACACACAAAATTAAAAGATGTGAAGGAAAAGTAAGCAAAAAGTAAAAATCCTTTTATGTGAGACTCTTTCTGGATTAAGCGCCCAGATACCAGTGGCAGTGGAAGAGACAAGATGTCACTGGGGGACTGAAGCCAGGACAGTCCCTGAAAGGTTTCAGTCCCCAGTCCAGTTTGTACTCTCATTTAATACCCTAAAACCACAGGCGGGACAGACAAGCGACATTTTGTGTGGCCTGTGTGGCCCCTTTGGTAGGGCAGCAACCACTGTTTCAGCTATTTCTCCAGGGCGCTCTGTTCCAGGTTGCAAGCAAAGTCACGCTTGGCAGATAGGCAGTACAAGCAGCGCTTTGCGCAGATCACTAAATAAACTGATCAATCGGTATCTATTGATTGGTCTTTTCTATCTTATTCTACTTCATACTCTCTTTACCTTCATATGACCCATGTACCGATCCTTAAGAAATGGGTGGCTACTCCTGGCCTGTCACTTTTATTCTAGTTCTGATGAAACTGAAAAGACTGTTTAAGACGCATGGACCTAATAAAAGTCCTAGTTATCATCATAAGAGGTCCCATAGCGGAGCCAGCCAGGGTCCCCATGTTGTCCATATTCTTTTCAGGCAGGAAAGGGGTCTACCCAGCCTCAGAATGTGCATACCATAAGCAGCAACCATTAGTGCCTTCTGTTGGGTTCAATGTTATTTAAAAAAAAAAAAACACTTCTAGATGTTTAAATGGTAGGCCCCTAGTTTTTGTGTTAGCATGGGGCCCTGGGGCCCTGCTTGGGATTATCCTGAGCACACTGCAGATAGTTCTTGTTAGCTTATTGGGTCAGTGTTGGCAACATCAGGACCACCAAATATATTTGCAACATTTCTTTTTGTTGTCATTTGTTTTCAACACTACCCTAGTTGTTCCAGCTCTCCAACTCTCTCTGTAGGTTAGGCTGGCCTCCTAAGGGCTGGGATCAAAGGTGCCACCACGGCCGGCTGCTTGCAACAGTTCTCATAGGGTGGTTTTCCCCAGAGGGGTTGCTATGCGAGCTTGCCAGATAGGCTGGGAGCTGGGGTCTCTGGTTATTATTATTTCTCTATCTGTGACATTCAGCCAGCCCTCCTGATTTTTAGTAGCTCCATTATCAGTTTTTTATACATTTAAACATATTTATTTATTTGTGGGTGGGGGGTGTATGGGCATGCCAGTGTTCTTGTGGAGGCCAGAAAACAACCTACAAATGTTGATTCTCTCTTCCCTCTGGTTGGTCCTGGGAATTGGACTCAGGCTATCAGGCTTGATGGCAGGGCCTTCACTCACTGGCTCACTGAACCATCTCACTGGCCCATATCAGTTTTTGTTTGTTTTTCCCCTTTTCTGGCCTATATGAGAGGGGTTTTTGGGCTAATGAGAGGAGACTTTGGAGCTATGTCCTCATGGACTGACCTTGGCTCTTTGTGTGAGCCTGGTAGTGTATCACTGCCATAGCCAGGGGAGCCCAGACAGCTTCTAGGAGCTGGAGAATTTGGACTCCGTGTTTAAGGTCTTTATCCTCTGAGGTAGGCAGTCTCCTTTCTTGATATATTGTTGGTTTGAGTACTCCCCTATCGGAGGCTTCAGCTTCCTCAGTAAAGGCTCCATATCTGCATTGCGGAGCCACTAGTCCTTTAAGTATGGCCATGCGTGTGTTGCAGCTCTGAGGGGAATGGTATCCTGACAGCTGGGAGCTAAAGAATACCAAAGTCACACTGCACAATACATCTCATGCAAGAGCTTTATTGTGGAAGACCCAAAGGGTGGAGTGAAGCAGCAGGGAGTTGAGCAGGAGACAGGCTTAAATAGGGCTTCTTGGGGGCAGAGTTTTCCAGGATGGAGATTTCTGGGGTGGGGATTGGTAGGATTTCAAGTCCTGAGCTTGGGCCAGGATTGGTGGGCTTTTGAGCTCATGAATTGGTAGATTTTCAAGATCAGGGATGGATGGGTTTTCTAACTCAGAAGTGAGTTCATACTTTTCTCCCTCCAGTAAGGAGACACTCCAACAGGTATTTCCTTGGCCAAGTGTCATGTTCTTCATAATTATCTTCTGGGAAAAGGCTCAACAGGTAACATATAAAAAGCAGCTCTTTGCCCAGTAAGAAAAGAGCAAATATTACAGATCGGTATCTATGTAGTATGTATTTTATAATCAGAATGGTAATAGTATACAGTATGGCTGAGAATAAAGAGTCGACACTCTGCTTCTCAAGTAAGTTGAGACTTTTGCTGTTCTTCAGTCCTGTGTCCCTGGCCTCCTCGACCCCGATCTTTCATGGGAAATTGATGACTTCACAGCTAAAATAGCCTTTCTGCTATCTGTGCAAATTGACACCTGTCTAGTGTAACCAGAGGGAACTTTCTTGCATGGATAAACATATGTCCTGAGTTTTCCCTGGTGGATCAACTACAGAGCTCACAAGATTAACTCGGCAAGGAACCTGACAGTACCTGGTCACCTGAAGGACATACTGTCGGTAGACTTTTCTTTGTTTTAACTTTGGCTAAGTGTCCTGAGAGAAACTGGGTAGAATGGGTTGAAATTACAGTGCATGCCCTCAATAAAAGTGGTTGATATGTGAGGGCTGGAGAGATGGCTCAGAAGTTAAGAGCCCCGACTGCTCTTCCAGAGGACCTGAGTTTGATTCCCAACAACCACATGGTGGCTCACAACCATCTTTAGTAAGATCTGGTGCCCTCTTCTGGCATGCGGGCATACATGCCAGCAGCAATACACTGTGTGCATAATAAGTAAGTTTTATTTTATACATCCCGGCTCAACTGTACCCTTTTCCCTGGGATGGGACATATAGCCCTCACAAGAGTAAATTTATGTTAGCCTTGTTATGGGGTAAGGAAGGTATCCCAACTGTACAGGCTGGCATATAGGAACCTCCTCATCAGCAGGGATGGTGAATTACTCCTCACATCTCACATGGCAGGGTAATAGATGCTCACCTCCCCCATCCATGTCTCAAGCAACAGAGGAGATGTTGCAGTCACTCAGTACTCACTGTGTCCTGAGATGACAGTGGTGTTGTGGACACGACAGCTTTCCTTAAGCCACCACCCGGCTGGTCCAGGACCCTCGCATTGGTTCAACTGCCCATGCCCCTTACCCTGGCCTTTGGCCTTTAGTTCTCCTCCTCTTAGCAAAACTAATCCCAAGGCTGAGAGGCCATTACCCAGTCCTCTGGTATCCACCCTGACTCTATAGGAGTCTCAGGGAGTTGCAAATGAATTTAAGGCTGAAAATCAAACAGACAGACTGTCCTCTGGTGGTCAACAGGAGACAAGAATGTAAAATAACCAAGAAAAGATGTACCAAGTGTACCAGAGATGGCCTTTAATGAATATCTAGCCCACAGAATGCCAACAACAGAATGGCTTGAGAGAACAGAATCACACTTTGTATGAGGCTAACAAAAAAAAAAAAAAAAAGACAAATGCCACATCCAGAGAGACAGAAGAAAACTGACCGTTATCAGAGGCTGTAGCTTTGAAATGGCCTAGAACCTGACAGTCGTGGTGTTTACACAATGATATAAAGATGCTTTATGCCAGTGAACCGGACACTTCAAAATGCCTAAAATGGGAAGCCATTTAAATATATACATGCACACATGTGTGGAAGAATACACACATACTTAGCACACACCTAAATATTGTTAACAGAAAAGAAAAATCATGTTCAAGGACATACTATACATGCCAGTCTCAGGATAGAAACAGCCCAGTTGGGCCTTCACGCCATGGGCTTTACATCTGTGGATGGAACAAACTGTGAATTAAAAAGTATTCAGAAACAAGGTATGTCTTCAGTGAAACAAGGGCAGTTCCTTCTCCTGTCACTCTTCCTCGCTTCATGTGGATGAACGGTGTCTAGGCGGCATTGGTGTGGGCATCAGTAATGATTTGAGCCTGTGGGAGGATATGTCTGCTTCTGTGCAGACACTGCAGCACTTTTAACAGGGGATTCAGAACATCCAGAAGTTTGGGGGCCCTTAATTAATCCCCTTTGTAGTTTTTCTTACTATATTGATTTTTTTGAGACTGGGTTTATCTTTGTAGCCCTGGCTGGTTCAAATGCACATTCCTCTTGACTCTGTTTAATCCGGAACTACAGATTTATGTCACCATGGCTGGCTGTCTTACGGTCTTCACTGATTTCCCCCTAGAACGCTTCTCCATTTTCCATATCATTGACAAAGAACCCCCCCCACCCCAACTGTGGTGCCTGGAGAGAGGATAGGTCACTCTCTGGTCACAGACATTTGGACTGGGGGACTCGTCTTAGAACTATACCCGTTGGAGACTTCACACTGGTACTCCCCAGCATCCTCCCTCCTGACTGGATCTATTACGAGTTGACTGTTTTTCTGGGACAGCGTCATTCTGCCGTTGAAAAACAGGCTCTGGTGATTGAAGAGCCAGCGGATGGAGAGTCCAGGGTTTTCTGGGAGGCAGGTGAGGGTCACAGAACCATCTTCTGTTACTGTGGTGTTGTCTGCTTGGAGGGTGGGCTGTGCCACAGGCTCTGTGAAGGAACAGAGGAGAGGACCAAATGATGGAGGTTCATTCTCAGAGCCCAGCCAGCCCTCTCTGGTCCATGGACACCTGGTAAGGCATCCAGGGTGGGGAAGTTGGGCCCGAGGCTGTAAACAGACATGTACTGCTTCAGATCTGCCACTCACAGTCTGTGTGGCCCTAATTCCATCACTGTGCTTCCTGAATGTGTCTCTGATTCCACATAATAGGGCACATGGCTTGGCAGTGTTGACACACTCCTTTAATCCCAGCACTAGGGAGGCAGAGGCAGGCGGAGCTCTGTGAGTTCGAGGCCAGCCTGGTGAGTTCTAGGATAGTCAGGTCTGCACTAAGAAGCCCTGTCTTGAAAAATCATAATAATAATAATACGGCACACGACAAATGATCATTGCCATGTCTGTAAGGTGACTTAAATATGAACTAGGACCTGATCTTCAGATGTTCCCAAAACATCTGAGTCTGTTACTCTGCCTACAGGAAAGAGTCAGCTGGCTGGACCCCTGAGGACAGTTGCCAGAAGGACTTGTGTCCCCATGAAACCCTCAGAACAGCGAGATTCTGCATGCTGAGACTCAGAAGAAGATATCCAGGTGACCTAGCCTAACTGTAATCTCCATTCAGTGCACGGCTGGGCCCACCTGATATGAGACAAACAGTCAATAAAGCCTTGTCCCCTGTCATCTCTAACAGGAAGTCAAAGTCAAGCCCTGGAGGAAAGATCCCTGGGTTCCTTGGAGACGAGTCTGGCACAGAGATCTGGAGTCAGGACTTTCTTGTGGTCACCTCATTGTGAGAACCCCATGGTTTCCTCAGTCAGGCCCTGCCTGAATCCCAACCATCTTTTTCAGGGCCATGTTCATTGTGAAGCTCCAAGAGTCTGGGCTAAGGTGACATCCTCAGGCTGAGTTACATAGCACATGCCCTGCTCTCTGGAGGCTGAGTCAGGTAAAGGATTCTGACCTACTGTAGTTTTTCCTCCCCAGTGTGAGTCCTGTACTAAATGCTCAAATGCCAGTGAGGAAACCCACGCAGAAGATGGGCATTGTCGATGCCTGATGGTCCTGCGTGTTTAAATGGAATGAGCCCCACCCCAGCACCCAGAGGTCATATGATCACTTACTATATACTTCCAGATGTACGTGTGTGAGTTCAGTTTGCATTTCTGTGTTGAACGTTAGTAAGGTGTAGAATCCACTGTCAGCCTGGGTGACGTTTCTGATCAGTAGGGATCCACTGTAGAATACCGTTTTCCTACCACTGTGTTGAGGCATCTTTGACGTTGTGTTATCGGGTGTTAAGTAGCGTGCAACTTCATAGCTCTTGGTCTGATCTTTCTGTTTGTACCAGTAAAATGACTGGACGTTCAATGGCATTTTATGGACAAATAGGACGGAGTTTCCACCTTCAGCAACCATGGGGGGCACTAATTCAATAGTGAGTTCGGCAGTGGTGGGTGCATTCCAGCAGGTTAAGAGGAAGGCTAGGAAGAAAGAGAAATATCCATCAATATGAGGACCTTAGTGTTTGGTAGAAAGATGAACCCCAGCTCCTGAGCAGGAGTGTTCATCTCTCGGCCTAGGTGTGTGGTGGGGCTGTGCCTCTCCCACTCGGTGCAGGGGGCTGTGCCTCTCCCACTCGGTGCAGGAGAACTTTATCACCTACCCACATTCCCCAGTTCCCTGAAGTTGCTGGGTCCTCTGCATGGAACTCTGTCCTTGAGTCTCTGCATGGCTCCCCGCTTACTGCCCTCATCTCTCTGGTCACAGCCAAGAATATATTTGGGGTTGGAGATGCCTCCCCTGACCTCCTCCTCTAGAGACCCTGGGTCATCACTACCTGAAAGTTGGTGGTTTGTTCCCTTGGTGTGCAGTCAGCCCCTGTCTGCACCTTCTAGAAGACCTGGCTGTTGTCTTTCTTCTATGAGAACTAGGGCTTTGTGAGGGCAGGGGCTAGGGAATGGCCTTTGGGGAGGCCATGTGCCTGGGAAAGACTCAGACTTCTGTGGAAGAATGAATGAATGAATGAATGAATGTGCAGGACTGGGGGGTGTCCAGGGTTTATGAAATTTTCAGTTTTAGAGCTAATGACAGTGTTTAATATCCCAGTTTGACTTCAACTGTCTTTTGTAAATTTATTTGGGACATGTGTATACGTGTATAAGTGTGTCTGTGTTTCTCTCTGTGTATCTGTGTTTCTCTCTCTGTGTGTGTCTCTTTATCATTATGATAAAATTTCACAAAGCCTAATTAAAATGCAAGATCAGATCAATTTCTTCCCAGACAGCATCCTTCAAGACAGGAGAGGCTAAGATTTCATGGTGACAGAGAAAGGAGTTTGCCTTTTTCTAAAGCAGTGGTTCTCAAGCTTCCTAATGCTGCGACCCTTTAATACAGTCCCTCACATTGTAGTGATCCCTGACCATAAAGTTATTTTCCTTGCTGCCTCATAACTATAATTTTGCTACTGTTATAAATCATAATGTAAATATCTGATATGCAGGTTACTGCTCTGAGATCCCTGGGAAAGGAAGCCATACAAGGGTTGCAACCCACAGGTTGAGAACCACTGTTCTGGAGGAAGATCAATGGATGCTACATGCGAACTGCTTGGGCCTGGCCAGAGAAGGAGCAAAGAGGCCAGTGGGTGCTGCTTCCAGACTCAGGCAGAAGCCATCAAGCAGAGGCTCCGACAGCATCAAAACTCCACACAGTTCCTGGCAAACACCATACGACTCCTCTAATAACCACTCCAATGCTCATATCCTTGGATTCCCTCCTTAATACAGACTTGAATCAGTTCATCTATAATATAGTTCAACAGGCTGCTCAGATACGTGGATAACACCCTCCTGACTTGAGAATGCCTGTAAGAGCCCGTGACTCAACAACTGATGGTCCACTGAGGGTCAAGGAATGAAGGGAAAGAGGATCATCTTTCTTTTCTTTTTTTTTTTTTTTTTTTTTTGGTTTTTCGAGACAGGGTTTCTCTGTAGCTTTGGAGCCTGTCCTGGAACTCCCTCTGTAGACCAGGCTGGCCTCGAACTTACGGAGATCCGCCTGCCTCTGCCTCCCAAGTGCTGGGATGAAAGGCGTGCGCCACCACCACCCGGCTGAGGATCATCTTTCTTCATTTGTGTCCAGCTTGTAGAAGCCAGATGAGTGGGTATCTACGAACCATCTTTCCAACAATACATACTTCCCCTCCCCTCTCTGTGTGTGTGTGTGAGCAAAGAGGCTGGAATGTCAGTTTTGAGTTAGTGGTTAAACAGAACACATTTCCCTGGCATTTTACAAATGCTAGCAGGCATGGACCTGGGATCGAGTCTGTCACACAATCCTGGGATTCTGAACTTCTGGAAAATTTAAATTCCCTTTCAAGTAATTCTGGGCACCCCTGAAGTTATATGGAGAAGGAAAAGGCCTGTCTCAGTTTGTAAGACCATCTGCTTCATAGGTGTCCTGATTTCCTGAGTGGCAGGCACCTAGGAACATGTGCCCTCAAATGTCACTGGGTTAGGGCACATCCCCTGCTCACCCAGTGAAAGCATCTACCATCCCCTTCCTTAACCTCACCCTCACTCCTCACTTCCCCACAGTGACAATCCCCTCTCCCTTTCCCAATGTTACTAGAGCATCCTCCCTCATCTTTCCCAGCATGCAGAACTCCTCTGCCACCCCACACCACCCCACCCCACACCATATTACATCACCCCACACCACACCATGACCCCACCCCACCCCACCACACAGGTCCTCTCTAGCATTGCATAAAACCCACGGCTTCAAAAAGAAATCTTTGTTTGTTCCTGTGCCGCATCTCAGGCCTTCAGTTCTCTCTTCCTTGAAGAGAGTCTCTCCAGGGCTGTGTCTTTCACAGGCCCAACATTTCCTCTCTGCCCATAATGCCAGCTCCTGCTCATCACACAGAGGAGACTTCCATGCCCTCTGTGGAGTCCCAGCCCCTTCTCCATCATCCTTCCCCCTCATTGCCTATCCCACTCCTTCTGTTTTAAAAGCCCCAACTGCCTAGGTCTCCTCCAGCACAACCCTGTCCCCTGCACTCCCTTCCACAATGTGCTGCTCCCTGGAAACTCCAAGCACACCCCCACAGCACAGCATCAAGGCCCTGACCCCCATTTCAGAGCTCCTGGTGACTCACAAACACAAGAGCCTGGGCCTGACCCCAGGACATTTGTGGTCCTCTTGTCTGCCCCTCGCTGGTAAATCCCCAGTGGGAAGCCCACCCCTACTACCATGGCCACCGCTGTCAGGACCCCTGTGACTGGTAAATCCCCAGTGGGAAGCACACCCCCATGACCACGGCCACCGCTGTCAGGAACCCCTGTGAATAACTTTGTATAAAGAGTTATCTGGCTTTTCCTCTCCTCTGAACACTCCTTGTTCCTGAGAGCTTCCAGCTGAGCAGCCTCTGTCCCCCACTTGTGTCCTCTCCTCTCAGGCTGAAGCAGAAAGAGAGTCCCCTCCCAGGATCCCTTCCTGTCCGAGTGCCTCCCCACACCACTACAGGACTGGTCTCACCTGTGAGCAGGAGCCCTTTGCAAAGAAGCAGAGAAGAGGACTCCATGGTCTCTGATCCCCAATGTGCTGTCCTGGTGTCAGGCCTGCTGGTGTCCTTCTCTTTTATTTCTACTGTCCTTAGCCCCAGGGGCATTTCCGGGAGTCACACAGGCTGTGGGCAGGGTCTCTGCCCAAGGCCATGGTCTGTGTCAACTCTTCTTGCTGTGGCCTGGACTTCCTGTTTTCTCCCCCCCCCCCACTCCCCACCTGTCCCAAAGATCCATTCTTTTAAGATTTATTTGTTTGCTTTTTTGACACGGGGTCTCATTATGTAGTCCTGGCTGTCCTGGAACTCACTATGTAGACCAGGTTGACCTCAAACTCAGAGAGAATGCTGGGGTCTGACCCAGGGCATACTAGGCAAGCACTCTGCCTGCTGAACAGCATCATTAGCTCAGTGTAGACTTATTAAAGACCCAGGCACAGCCCAGCCACACAGGGAACTCAAAGACTTTTGGAAACCTTCTACAAGAAGAAGACCCACATCCTCTTTCTAGGACACAGGTGACTTCCTCCCACATACAGAGAATGTCCCACTCCTGACACACCTGCTCCTGGGTACCTGTCCTGGAACTGAATCAATTATTGATTTGTGACACCAGTGATCATGGGTAAGGTCCCTTACACAGTCATCATCCACTTAGTCCCTTCCTAACCCTGGGAGACATCTGTCACCTGTGTACTGGGTGTAAATCCTACCTTCAGGGCAGCCCGGATGAACAGGAATTCTAATGTCATAAAGATCACACAGAGAGGCCAGTGGTTTCCTGTGGTTCTGACAGACCAAGGCCAGGACTCATCAGAGGTCATCTCTGGGGTGAGCTGCCACTCTCTCAGGGCACAGACACTTCTCAGCCTTGCTGCTTGCTGTGTGATGTGGAGACTGAAACACAAAGAGGGAGAAGGGGAGAGGGATGGGAGGCAGCACTGAGAGTGGAGGGGACAGAGCAGTGTCTTCGACACAGATACACCCACAGTCTGTGATTCTGGAAGGTGCTCCTGCCTGGGAGGAGGCTGAGCTCAGAGGCAGGAAGACAGCAGAGCATGGAGCTGGGAAGCAGGACTGAAGCTGTTCTCCACAGAGGGAGGACCGAGGAGGCAGCAGAGACCATGAAGCCCCCTCCCTACTTTCTTCCCTCTCTCCCAGTCAATGGCACCCTAATGGCAGGGACTTCTGTTCACAGTGTAGTAATGAAAGCATCAGGGGTGGAAGATCCCCCAGGAAGCTGACACAACTCCTTTCAGCAGGGCTTGTTATGACAAAGGTGTTCAGCAGGAATCTCTAGCTCACCCCGCATGATCCTAAAGCCCCGTTCCTGTCTCTCCAAACCCTGCCCTCTCAGAGAATCTTCCATAAAGAAAAGGCCCCAAAGAGTCCAGTTCCATATTCTTGGCGATTACAGCAGCTCTTCTCCTGAAGTAGCCCAAGTCTCCACCTAAAGCCATCAGCTTTTGACCATACTTGGCATAAACTCAGCTTGGGGCAGACACATTGTCACCCCTGTCTACAAGCTATAAAATCTCCATGCTTTAAGTTCAGGTGTGCAGCTTCTCCAGCCTCCATCTCTGGGACTGAAGAATCTGCCTGGGAGTTGCTTTGCTCAAATAAACTTCTTGTTAAACCTTTCCAATTTGGCTTGATCTGGCTATGCCTTCCGAAAGGAGTAGACCAATTACTGTCCTCATGAAGTCACAGTTCTAACAGATTGTACCACCATCAAGGGCATTTAGAAGTGATCTCAGGGGTTTATTGGAATCACAAGAGCACAGAGACTAAGAGACAGTCAAGAGCTAGTGTCTGGAGAGGAAGAGCCAGGGGAAGCATCCACCCCCTCCAAGGACTGACAGTGGTCAAGGATCTGAGTAGTAAGCCATGCAGAGTCCCAAGGAGAGAGTCCATATAGGTGAATAGACAGGTTCAGGACAACAAGAGAAAGGAGGCCATGTTGCTTCCTCCACCTAGGACTCACTCTATAGGCCACACTCTTCGGCTGAGTTCAGTGCACACTGTTCGGGATACAGGGCTCCATCTTTTCCCCCAAGAGGAAGGTCTCAGTCTTGATGGATTTCTCTATTTCCAGCCTCATGTTTAGCCTGATCAATTCCTCCCACCCCCACCCCCAGGATACCTGCCTACTGGTGCCTCCCATGCTGCTGTCCCACGTAGATGAAGGGGAAACGTTTCTCCATGTGTCCTTACTCTGCCAGATAATCACCAAGACTTATCCTAGCACAAAAGGGTCACTGTAGGCATGAGTCATAAATTTGCATGATGTGTAATAACCATTGATTTCTGTAGGCTGGGGCCTACATACAGGGGACCCCTGCCATTCTAGAACAATACCCAGAAACACACTGGATTCCACACCCTATGAAGTTTAGGTACATACATTAAAAATGAGAAAACATGTGTGTTCATTTGTACCAGACTTTTTCTTTGGGGCACAACCAGCTCCCAAATCATGACACAGAGTTTTCTTATTGGTTATAAGTGCTCAGCCTAGCCTAGGCTCATTTCTGGCTAGTTCTTTTAACTTAAATTAACCTCTTTCTCTTTATCTACCTTTTGTCTCAGGGCTTTTTACTTTTTTCCCTTCTGTATATCTTAGTTTTACTGCTTTTTATGTCTGCCTGGCTGCTTGTCCTGGGCGTGTCCTCCTCTTTCCCCCTTATTTTCTTCTTCTTCTTCTTCTTCTTCTTCTTCTTCTTCTTCTTCTTCTTCTTCTTCTTCTTCTTCTTCTTCTTCTTCTCTTTTCTCGCTCTCAAACATGCATTCCTCTTCTACTTATTCTCTCTGCCTACAAGCTCTGCCTATCCTTTCTCTGCCCAGCTATTGGTCATTCTGCTCTTTATTAGACCAATCAGGTGCCTTAGGCAGGCAAAGTGAAACAAATGCAACACATCTTCACATAATTAAACACACATCCTTACATCGTTAAACAGATGCAGCAAAAGCAAATGTAGCACACCTGTACACAGCTAAAGTCATATTCCACAGCCTAAACAAATGTAACTCATCTTTGTATAGTTAAATAGTCCACAACATTCATCCATGTACATGGCAAGTGTTTCTCTGTGTTCTCTGGGTGCTGGATGGGTTAACTCTAACTACACACTCGGTATAGTCAGGCCTGTCTTTCTTCTCTATTATGTCTCTGTGTGTGTGTTGAGCATTTAGTGCAGGACACACATGGCAGTGACAAACTGCAGTAGATTTCAACTCTTCGCCTGATTCCACCCTGCAGAGAAGAGGGGCTTTGGTAGGTAACTCAGCTCAAGGACACCAGACTGAGCTTAAATTCTTGGGATTTCACCATGAACATGACCCTGAGAGAGTCTGGACATCAGGTAGAACCTGGCTGAGAAAAACATAGCACCATCACAGAGGTGAGCAGCAGGAAGCCCTGACTGCTTCTCTTGGTCCAGTCTTGAGCCCAGGTGACCTTGCTTAGATTTTCTCCAGGGCTGGGATCAGACTTCCTGTTAGAGCCGGGAGTGAACAAGGCTCCATTTAACGTTGACATCTTCACAGCGTGCAGAACCAGCCAGGCACTGCCGTGTCAGCCACATATAGAATAAATCACCGAGGCATCTCCTCCTGAGATGCAACATGGAGATCATAGCTGGACAGGTGCCCAGGCCATCAGTCAAGTGTCCTGATCGGTTTGTGACACTTCGTAGGAAGGTCAGGGTCCCCAAGCAGAGGGACAGAAGATATAAGTCCTCCTGGGAAGGCCTTGTCCTAGGAATTCAGCACAAGGGGTTCTCTCCGGGAACCAAATGGTTCTCTGCTGATGTGGACAGCTCTCAGACATGAGCTGCAGTTCTCCCACTGACCACCAGGAGGATCAGGACACCATCATCAACACTCAGAACAGTATTTGCCTGGTCAGGAACTCACCTTGCAACTTGGCTTCCACCAGGTCCCAGCTGACTAGGAGCTCCCTCCCACAATTCTGTGTGATCTTCTGGCCTTTTCCTGCACTTGAGCACTGTGCTGTTCCAGGGACCTTTGCAGTCCCCTCTAGGCTGGCATCTTCCGTGGGGAAAGACAGGGTGACCAAAGGGGGATCACCCAAAGAAAACAGGCTTCCTGGAGGGATGGCATGGGTTGGCCAGACGCACAGCTCAGCCAACACTGGGAGTTGCATTGGCTCCCTGAAACCCTCCATAGTAAGATGGAGCCACAGTCCTCTTCCAGGTCACTCACACCCTCAATTAAAGTTCAGACGCAGCTGTCCCTCAGCCTCTGTCCTGGACCAGAAGCCTGACTGGTGACTCCAGTGACAATGGACCAGATCCCTTTCCTGGTCACCTCTCAAGTGGTCCCATGATTTCCCATCATTCATCTCTGTCACTTTCCTGCTGGGAGTAAATGCCACCTTCCCAGAGCATTGAGGGCACAGTTCAGACTGGGTGCCCACATGGCTCTGTGTACCACAGGGACACATAGGGAGGACAGGGGCTCCCTCTTTGGTGCTGACAGACCAAGGTCAGGGCACAGCCTAGTTCAGCTGCTGTTCTCTTGGGAAACAGGATGCTTATCTACCTTGTTGCTCAATGTGTGGTCTCCAGGACTGAAACATAAGAGAGAGAAAAGGGGAGAGGGACAGGAGGCAGCATGGGGCCTTGGGGTGGGGTGCAGGGCAGTGTCTTGGCCACAGACCCACCCATGTGATTCTGAGAGATGCTCCTGCCTGGGATGAGGCTCAGCTCAGGGGCAGGGAGGACAGCAGAGCTGGGGCAGAAGCGCTCCTCCTCGAGAAGACAGAGCAGGCAGCAGCAGTTATGGTGGCCCCTTCCTGCACCTTCCTGCACCTTTCTGCAGAGGGCACACCATCAGCTGGGTGTCCGGCTGGCAGGTGGGCAGGCCATTCTTGGACCATGTGTGTAGGAGCCGAGCTCAGAGACTGTAGGGGATGAGTTATGCGGGCCCATATTCGTACATTGTCTGGTGGTCAGAGAAGTCTGAGCCACCTACAAGGTGCAGTTTGCACCTGCCACACAGAAGGTGGTTGCCTGGCTTTTGACAGTAAAAATAATCTGATGCCACCCTAAACAAGCTGTCAGGATATGCTAATGTCATTCTGATCCTTCTATTGTAATTTAGGAAGTCACCTGGGGAAGAGGTGTTTTTCAGTCTACGTGACAAAATAGGCATAGATAGGCAAGATGTGACCTAAGTCACCACACACACACACACACACACACACACACAGCGCTACCTAGGAAACAGAATGCTAATGAATTTCCTCCTCAGTTTATGTTTTGATATAAAAGCTGTTTGAAAAAGAAACGGGGATGAATTTCAGGATGTGAATTCAGGATTTCTTGAAGGATCACTGAAACTCCCTCCCAGTATAGTCCTGTGAGTTGTGTTTTCATTCCCGCAGCTCCACTCTGGTACAAGAAATGATTTACGTCCAGGCTGGTCCCCAACAAGAGACTCTAAGGAGCAAGAGAATTTGAGAGGAGAATTGGGATTTGTGTTTGAGCCCATGGGGAGACAGAGGCTCAGTAGCAGGAAGCCCTTGGTGAACAGGGAATGGTAAGGGGTGGGGAAGGGTGCAGAATGTTTTCTACTCAAAGTTGATCACCTTTGGCCTCTATATTTTGAAGACTGATGCCCCCAACCATCACAGGGTGACTCTTCAAGTATCTAGTATTTGGGGAACAGTTAGATGGTTCAGTTCACTAGATACTGCCATGCCTGGCCATCTGGTTCAGTTCACTAGACATTGCCATGCCTGGCCATCTCAGTTCAACCTGTTTCCACGTGGTTGTAGATGAGACCCCACTCCTTCAAATTGTTCTCTGACCTCTAGATTGTTGTTGTGGCATCTACCAAACCATACACAAAAGAGTAGGGTGGACATGCCTGCTCCCAGACAACCACCCACACTCACCCACATCCACACCCCAACACACACACACACATACACACACACACACACACACAGAAAACACATTTGAAAATGTCTAAAAGACATTGGATCAACCTGGGATGCTGAACACTCTCATTATCTCATTATCTCCAAGCATGAGATACTTATAAGTAAATTGTAGATTCCAGTTGGACCTGAGACAGTCATCCATTCATTCACTCACCAGCATTTAAGCGTTTTGCAGGCAGCTGGCCTTCCAAAAAGAGCAGATTGGCCCTGTCTTCACACTGGCCTGCTTCTAGCGAACTGGAAGACAGGCAGCAAGGGCAGCTGGAAGGTGCAGTGAGGGGCTGACCAGAGCCACGAAAGAAACTATGTGCTTGTTGTTTCTTTTAAAAGGTCAGTAAGTGAAGGGCCAGGGATTCCAGAGGATGCCGTCAGTGAATGCATCGTCTCCACCAAAGGCTGTGAGTGTGAGCAGGGCTCTAAGGACAGTGAGGGGTGAACCATGCAGATGCCCGAGAAGAGACCTCCAACAAAGGAAATGACAGACTCGGGGGAGCCAAGGAAATGGAGGCCATCTCACTTTCCACCACATGTGGAGCAGGCACACCCTCACCAGTCCAGCTAGGCTGGGGGCTGGCTGAGCCTGTTCAGGACAGAGATGGTTATCTTCTATTCTAGCCTCACTTTTAACCTGCTGGAACCCGCCTGCATAGATCACCATTGATGTAGTGCCCCCAGAATGAGGCTGAAGGGGAAAATGTTCTCCTTGTTCATAATCTGCCAGAGAACCCTGGAGCCTTTTCCTGGTACAAACCACCACTCCAGCTAAGATCTTTGAATCAGGCACTATGTCACAGCCACTAATCAAGTAGGTTGGGGAGTGTATAAAGTGACAGAGAGACACCGTACACCAGTGGGTCCCTGCTGCTATGGAAGGTCACCCCAACAGAACACAGATACTACACCCTATGAACCTTCCATACGTGCCTGACAAATGAAGAAATATATGTGAATTTCCACATATACAGTGAGTTACTCTGTGACCTCTGGCTACTGGTAGGGTTGATACCACTGTACACACACACACACACACACACACACACACACACACACACACACACATAAAGCACAGATTGTGACCCCTGCATTGTGTCCCCCCACATTGTGGTCTGAGGATTTAGTGCAAGACATGTGTTGTAGAATATTATTTTTTTAATTAATTAATTAATTTATTTTGTATACAGTGTTAGTTTCCATGTCTGCCTACATTCCAGAAGAGGGCCTCAGACCTCATTACAGATGGCTGTGAGCCACCATGTGGTTGCTGGGAATTGAACTCAGGACCTCTGGAAAGACAGTCAGTGTTCTTAACTTCTGAGCCATCTCTCCAGCCCCTGTAGAATATTATTGTAAGATGTGTTATGTGTTGTGGAACATTTGATTTAATGATGCAAAGATGTGTTGCATTCTTTTGTTTTATTTTGTTTTGTTTTTTCTTGAGACATGGTTTCTCAGTGAAACAGTCATGGCTGTCCTTACACTTGCTCTGTAGACCAGGCTGGCCTTCAACTCACAGAGATCCGCTTGCCTCTGCCTCCTGAGTGCTGGAATTAAAGGTGTGTGCCACCATCACCTGGTGTGTTGTCTTCTTTTATGTTGCATTTGCTTAAGTCTGTGAAGCTGTGATTCTTTGCTTGTCTAAAACACATGATGGTCTAATAAAGAGCTGAACGGCCAATAGCGAGGCAGGAGAAAGGATAGGTGGGGCTGGTAGGCAGAAGAAATAAATAAAAAAGGAGGAAGCTAGAACAAGAAGAGGAGGACATCAGGGGCCAGTCACCCAGTTACCCAGCAAGCCACAGAGAAAGAAGTAAAAAAAAGATAGAACTAGAGGAAGATAAAAGCCCAGAGGCAAAAGATAAATGGGATAACTTAAGAAAACCTGGCTAGAATCAAGCCAAGCTAAGGCTGGACATTTATAAGAAATAATAAGACTCCATGTGTAATTTATTTGGGAGCTGGGTGACAGGCACCCAAAAGACTAAAGAGCCAAAGGAGCAAAGAGTGAAAACCAAAGACAAACAGACGTGCATTATAGAGACAAACTGGAATAGATCAGATCCCCTCCCTGACTCCACCTGGGGAGAGCTTTAAAACTCAGCCCAAAGAAGTCAGCTTCAACCTGGACTCTTGGGGTGTCATCATGAACATGGGCCTGAGAAAGACCCTGGGGGAATCAGGCAGGGCCTGACTGAGAAAATAATGGGATCCTCACACAGATGTGAGAATCAGGAAGCCCTGGTTCTGGACCTCTGTTTCGATCTCCACTCCAGATGGCCTTGGGAGCTTTTCTGCAGGGTTGGAATTGGCTTCCTGCTTTAGCTGATAAGGATCAATGCTTTACTGTTTCTCTAAATCTCATAGAGTCAGGAGCCAGCCTTTGTATTACAACTGTTAGGCTAGGTCATCTGGGCATGTTCCTCTGAGTCCCAACATGGAGATGAAAGCAGAAGAGGCACCCAGGCTGTCAGCCATATGCTCTGATGGTTTTATGAGATGTCACAGGAAGACGGGACAGGTCCTCCTGTTTAGTTCTTGTCCTTACGGGTCCATCCGAGGGACTTCTCGGTAGGCAGATAGCAATGGTCTCTGCTGATTTGTGCAACTCTCCTGCTCTGAGGTCAGGTCTAAGGTCACCTTACACACATGGCAATTTTGGAGAAACAGACACATAAAATACAGTGACCAGGCCAGGTGGGGGTGGCAAATGCCTTTAATCCCAGCACTTAGGAGGCAGAGGCAGGTGGATCTCTGTGAGTTCGAGGCAAGCCTGGTCTACAGTGAGTTCCAAGACAGCCAGGGCTACTCAAAGAAATCATATCTGGAAAAACTGAAAGAGAGAGAGAGAGAGAGAGAGAGAGAGAGACAGAGATAGAGAGAACTTAGGTTCTGAGTTCTGTGTCAAGTATATTTAACCCTCAGAATCCACGGGGAACTGCTTTCTGAGGCCTTCAACTTTCCAAATTCTCTGGGTCCCCAGTTTTACAAAGGTGCAGTGAGCCAGACATTGGTGGCACACATATTTATTCCCTGCACTTGGGGACTGGTGGATTCCTGTGAATTCCAGGTCAGCCTGGTCTACAGATTGAGACCCTGCTTCAAAACAAACAACAGTGCCATGTTGCATAGAGCTGAACACATCCTCTTAGAAGCTCAAATTATTTCTGCTACCTGATACCAATGCTGCCTAGACACCAGTCGTCCATGAGAAGTTGAAATGATGATAGGAAATTTGACTAGACATCTTTCCCTGGGACCATAATGTGTTCTGAACAGTCTGATCCAGTTTGTTTTATACACAGATGGAAAAATCCATGCAACACAAAGCCCAGCTGGGTTGAATTTCTCTCCTGACCCTGGCTTTTACAGTGTCAGCTTGCACAAGACACTTTTTTGCAAGCCTGGTGGTGGTGGCCGTGGGGACAGTGCATGCTTTTAATCCCAGGACTTGGGAGGCAGAGGCAAGGGAATCTCTGAGTTTGAGGCCAGCCTGGTCTATAGAGTAAGCTTCAGGACAGCCAGAGATACACAGAGAAATCCTGCTGTAAAAGGAGGTTGTGCTTTGTTTTCCTGGTCACCCAGACCTGAATAATCAAACAGAAACTATATCAATTACAATACTGTTTGGCCAATGGCTCAGGTGTATTCTCAGCTAGCTCTTACATCTTAAATTAACCCATTTCTATTAATCTGTGTATCGCCATGAGGCCGTAAGGTTCTGGTGTCCTCCTTCAGCTGGTACATGGTGTCTCCCTGACTCTGCCTTCTTTCTCCCTGCATTCAGTGTAGTTTTCCTGCCTAGCTCTATTCTGCCATGCCATACACAAAGCAGCTTTTGGTAATAAAACACATTCATAGCATACAGAGCGGAATCCCACATCACCCTTTCTCTAAAAATAAAACAAAACAAACAAAAAAGGTTCTTTTTCCAAGTAACTTTTTGTTTGCTTGCTTGCTTGCTTGCTTGTTGTTTTTAAGGTGTGGTAGAAATGTAACATTTTCTGCAATAAATTATCCATTGTGAAGTAGGGACATGTGTAGTGCGTTCATATTGTTGCATGACCATCACCATTGTCCATTACCTTTGTGGACCTGTTCCCTTCCCTCCATCCCCCACCCCGTAAGTGCCACTCTACTTCTGTCTCTACACCTGTGACAAAACAGGAACTGTGATTGTTCATGGTCAATACTAGCTTACAGAAATACAATTCATGTGGGCATGCTCATATTGTTACTTCCAATTCTGTAGATTTTGATTATTAGCTTAACAACTTCCTGTAGAATCTTTAGGACTTTTAGTAAAATGTTATCTGCAGACATTCTCTTGCCTTACAGTTGCACATGTTTTGTTCCTTTGTCTTGTTTGGCTAAGTGTTCTTTACAGGACACCTAAGGGAATGTTGAACAGAAGTGGCCACGACAGCATCCTTGTATTGATCCTGGTCTTAGAGGTAAAGTTGTCAGTGTCCCCACTGAGTACTGAGTTGGCAGTGGTTTCTCACATGCTCCCCTACTTCACTGACCTATCTTCTACCCCTAGGTTGTCTGTTTGCACCAATAAAAATTGCTCACTTTTGTCAAATGTCTTTATTGATTCAGTCTTATGAGCTATTCATGGAATCAGTTTTGCTTCTTAATGCTTCCATTTCTATAAGTTCTGGACTTCTAGAAATTTGTTTGTTTCATTTAAGTCACTCTAAGTTCATACATAGCTATTGAGTATTCATGATACTCTTAGTATTCTAAGAATGGCTAGTAAGGCCTCAAATTTCATTTCCATTGTTAGTAATGCTAAGTTTTCTGCCCCCGTTGAGGCATATTATTTTAAGGTGTGTTACTTTTGTTTATGCTGTGAAACATTTGTTTAACGATGTAAAGATGTGTTGATTTTGCTTATGCTGAATTTGTTTAACTCTTTGAAGCTGTGATTCTTTTGCTGTCTAAAACACCTAGGGGTCTAATAAAGAGGTGAACAGCCAGTAGCAAGGTAGGAGCAAGGATAGGCAGGGCTGGCAGACAGAGAGTATAAATAGAAGGAGAAACGCGGAGGATCTAGGAATGAGAGCTGAAGGAGGAGAACTTCAGGGACTAGCCATCCAGTCACCCAGCTACACAGCCAGACATGGAGGAAGAAAGAAAAAAAATGTATACAGTAATAGAGAATGATAAAAGTCCCAAGGCCAAAGATAGATGAGATAATTTAAGAAAAGTAGGCAAGAAACAGGTCAAGCTAAGGTTGCCATTCCTAACTAAGAATAAGCCTCCATGAGTGATTTATTTGGGAGCTGGGTGGTGAGCCCCTCAAAAAAAAAGAGTAAAACATCACATAACATTATGGTACACAACATGGGCCTCAAATATCCATCTAGGGCCTGAGAAAACTGGAAAAAAAAAGATATGGTCAAAAGCTGAGGCAGGGACTTTGAGTAGCTAGTAACTTGATGGCAGGAAGCTGCAGTAGTTGCCAAGGTTATGCACCTGGGCCTTTTGGTGACTTTCCTTTGTTTGGAGACTCTCGGTGCAGTTGGGGTTTGGAAAGAGAAAGAAATGGAGTTTTCTGTACCATGCAGGGGTAAGCCAGGAAGGGGCTCCCACAGAACAAGTAATAGTACTTTTTTTTAAACAAAGTTAATCTGAGTAAAGATTGTCATTATTGCAAATGATTTTTGAAGGACTAACCCTAGGTAGTCTAACTAACCTTCTCTGTTTTTCTCTTCTGTTTTATCATCTTTCTTCTGTTCTTTATCTCTGCCTCCCACTAGCTTTTATTGTGAGGTTAGAGGTGGGGTTTTCGTTGTGTTGTTCTTTTTTGATATGAAGGCCTCACTATGTAGCCTAAACTAGTCTCAAACTTGAAATCCTCCTGCCTCAGCCTCCTGAACGCTGAAATTCTAGTTCACATTCCCATATCTTGCTCCTCCCCTGGATTTTGATTTAGTTTGTCCTTAATTCCTTCTTCATTCTATATGCTCCTCCCTTGGATTTTGATTTAGTTTGTCCTTAATTCCTTCTTCATTCTATATTTCTATAGCATTAAATTATATTGCTGATTTGAAATTTTACTTTTTTAAGTGCAAATCTTTTTTTGTTTTTTGAGACAGGGTTTCTCTGCAGCTTTGGAGCCAGTCCTGGAAACAGCTCTTATAGACCAGGCTGGTCTTGAACTTACAAAGATCCGCCTGCCTCTGCCTCCCGAGTGCTGGGATTAAAGGCGTGCGCCACCACCCGCCTGGCGCAAAGTGCAAATCTTTATAGTTGAAGGTGCTTTCAGTACTTGCTCATGATTCTTATCTTGTTTGACCCTCAGATTCCTAACCCCATGTTGGCGTACGAAAGAGTTTCACAATAGCCCGGAATGGAGTATAACAATGGTTTATTTATCTGGAGATAAACTCACAGAAAGGGTAGTGATCTGCAGTCGTCTGTGTGTGCTGGGAACTGGAACTGAATCCAGCAGGCAAGAGGTTCCTGTGCATTTTTTGCCTGCATTTATTGTATGTGAGACCATGTCCAAAGTGGGCCAGTATCTTAAAGGCTATTGGCTAAAGGAGCTCCCACAGCACCCCAACATGCCAATAAGAGTATCTGCTTGGGGCCGGAGTGATGGCTCACCTGTTAAGAGCACATCAACTCTCCTACAGGAATGAAGGTCACTTTACATTGCCTATGACTGACCACTCATAACCCTGTAGGACTCCAGCCCCAAGGGATCTGTCACCTCTGACCTCTGTGGACACCTGCGTTCACATGTGCATACCCATAAAGAACACACACACACAATTAAAAATAATAAAAATAGCCAGGCAGTGTTGCACACACCTTTAATCCCAGCACAGAGACAGAGGTAGGCAGATCTCGGAATTTGAGGCCAACCTGATCTACACACACACACACACACACACTCGATCCAGCTATCTTTCTCCCTCTCACACACATACTCAACCCAGCCCCCCCCCGCTTACCTCTGCACACACATGCACACATACAGAGTCATAAATAAACCTAGAAGAAGCCTAAATCAACCAGAAGTATGAAGCACTCTCATTAGCTCCAAACCAAAGAAGCTCTTAAACAAACAGGTACCTAGGAGACTGGGGCACTCATTTATGCATTAATTAATTAAATAATTAATTAATTCATGTGTCCTTCCATGTATACACAGGTATTTGAACCTTTTCCAGGCAGTGGGGCTTCCAAAAGGATCAGACCAGCCCCTGTTCTCACAATGGCCTTGTTCTGGGGTATGGAAAACAGCCAGTGAGGGCAGCTAGAAAGTGCAGTCAGGGTTGGCTGGAAGCACAAAGGGATCAGAGTCAGAAAAGAACTGAAGATCTGGAGAGATGGCTCAGCAGTTAAGAGGATCCAGTTCAACTCTCAGCATGCACTTTGTGGCTTACAACCATCCGTAAGTCAAATTCCATGGGATGCAAACACCCTCTTCCAACTTCCACAGACATCAGACATGCATGTGGTACACAGATATACATATATGCATTATATATATGTGCACATATATATAAATAAATCTTTAAAAATTAGCTGAGGGGCTGAAGAGATGACACAAAGGGTAAGAGCACTGGCTGCTCTTCCAGAGGACCTGAGTTCAATTCCCAGCAACCTGATGGAGTCTCACAAGCATGTATAATAAAATCTGGTGCACTCTTCTGGCTTGCAAATGTACATGCAGGCAGAACACTATATACATAATAAACAAATAAATCTTTTTAAAAAATTACCTGAGAAAGCAAAGACCCATGAACTCTAGAAGATGTTGCCAGTGAACGCATCACTCCCTCAAACACTATGAATGTGAGCAGAGATCTGAAGTCAGTGAGACACCTCAGGAGAGTTCCACACAGGGAAAATGACACACTCAGGGGCACTGAAGGAACTGAGGTTATCTTGCTTTCCACAACCAAGTAGGATGGGCACACCCTCACCCATACGGTTAGGCTGAGGGATGACCATACTGATAACCATAGCTCGGGACAGTTCCTAGCTCAGGATTGAGGACATAGGGCCTCATCTTCCCACCGAAGACAAAAGGCCAAGTGTTGATGCTTCCATTCTAGCCTGGCTTTGAACCTGCTGCCACCTTCCTGCCACTGCCCACTCACTACCAAAGTAGAGCCACCCACAGTTGAGAAGGGGACACGCTCTGCTGCTTCAGAATAATCTGCTAAGCAATGTTTAAGTGTTTTACTGGCATATGCAGGAAGTTCCAATGAAGAGGTATGAAATTGCACGATACGCGTTAGCCTTTAATTCACCTTTGTAAGTCAATTAAATACAGCAGGGCGCAACCCTATCACCCAATGGGAATTGCTGCTGTGGAACATCACCCAGAGAATCACAGGATTCTATACCCTGTGAATGAAACTTCCATACGTGTTTAACATTCCCTCTCCTCCTTTCTAAGATTTATTTAGTATGTATACAGTGTTCTGATTGCATGTATGCCTGCAGGCCAGAAGAGGGCACCAGATCTCATTACAGATGGTTGTGAGCCACCATTTGGTTGCTGGGAATTAAACTCAGGACCTCCGGAAGAGCGGCCAGTGCTCTTAACTGCTGAGTCATCTCTCCAGCCCCTTATTTTATTTTATTTTATTTTTCCTGAGACAGGATTTCCCTGTATAGCCCTGGCTGTCATGGCACTCGCTCTGTAGACCAGAATGACCTCAAACTCACAGAGATCTGCCTGCCCCTGCCTCCCAAGTGCTGGGATTAAAGGTGTGCACCACCATATGTGTTTTACAACTGAAGAATATGTGTGAATCTTCACATACACAGTGAGTGACTCTGATGTGTGGGTCCTGGTGGGGTTCATTCCACTCTACACATGCGGGCCTGTCTTCTCCCTCCTTAGGCTCCAGCCCTCTAGAGCACACAGTGAACAGCAAGGCTGATGAGCATCTCTCTCCACGGAGAACAGCAGCTCACCCCAGGCCCGCTTCTGCCATGTCCTGGTCCTGGGTCTGTCTGCATCAAAGAGGGAGCCTCTGTACTCACTTTTCATCCTGTGACAAAGAGACCCAAATGAACACCCAGTCTGCCATGTGTTCTCAATGGTCTAGGAGGGTGGGATTGACTCCCAGTGGGAAGGTGACAGAGACGCCTGTGATGGCTGGAGAGGGACCAGCTGAGTGCACTCGGGATTCTGATCCAGGAGAGAGGCTCAGGAGTAATTGTGTCAGAATTTTCACATTCTGGATGTATGGGAGGATGTGACCTGAATCCTGGAGAGAATTATGGTGTCTCCATCGTTCACGGAGAGCCTGCGACTTCCTGGGATGGCTGACCTGTGCCTGGGTCCATGTCCTTTCTGGATATTCTGGGATGCCCTTTGCCTAGGTAATTTCCGTATAGTATAATGTCCTTTCCCATGCGAGATGCCAGAAGGAAGGGGACTGTCTAGGGTCCCCTGACAGAATCCTGTTCTCAGACATAGAAAGCGCTAGGAGGTCAGCACAGCCTTGTAGGAGGGACCAGCAGCTCCTGCTGGGACAGGGATTTAAGCCAGGCTATGAGGTAAATTTCTGACTCTGGAAAATACTTTTCTGAGTGGTGTGTGTGTGTGTGTGTGTGTGTGTGTGTCCCCTGATTCCTCCCCCTGGTTATCACTGGGGGAACTGCAGTCCATGTTTGGGGCGCTGTCCACATTGGCTATTATGATTTGCCTATCTTGGACTGGACCTCAGAAGACAAGCTCTTGCCAGGAGAACCTGAGTCCTCTGTTCCTTCCGTTCGAATCCCCAACTTTCCTGTGAAGTCTCATAACCCATCAGGTCTGTTGGTTGATGGACTAGGCACTTGCTCAGCTATGGCCCCTGACCCCCAGCCTAGGTGACCAAGACTCTGAATGTAACTGTCAGAGTCGTGCATGGCTGGTTCCACATGTTGCAAGACACGAGCATCAAATAAAGGCTTGTTCCCTCTAAACTCTAACAGGAAGTCAAGTTCCATCCCTGAAGACAATCTCTCCACAGTCACTTGCAATCCAATCTGGGACAAGGTCTGGAGCCAGGCCTTCCCAGGGCTCACCTCTCTGGGGGAAGGCCATGGTTTCTCAGCCAGACCCTGCCTGATGCCCACAGGGTCTTTCTCAGAACCATGTTCAGGGTGAAACCTCAAGAATTTAAATGTAGTCTGGTGTCCCAGCTACTTACTAGAGCCCCTCCTGCCTGCAGGGTGAGGTCAGGTAAAGGGTGAGTCTGATGCAGTTTGTCTCTGCCGTGTGTGTTCTGTACTAAATGCTCAACGCCCCATGGAGACACAATATAGACGGGAGATAGCCACAGGCCGAGCCTAACTGGACTGAGTGTGTAAATTAAACCAGTGGTTCTTAACCTTCCTAATACTGTGACCCTTTGATACAATTCCTCATGTTGTGATGACCCCCAACCATAAAATTATTTTTGTTGTTACTTCACACCTGTAATTTTGTTAAGTTATGATGTGTGACGTAAATATCTGTGATTTCCAATGGTCTTAAGTGACTCCTGTGAAAGGGTCTTTTGACTCCCAGAGGGTCACAGGTTCAGAACCACTGAATTGAATTAACCCATCCAGAACCCGGAGATCACAGAGGATCACTTACAGTGTACATGGATAAACATTGCATAAGTTCATTTTTAACATATGTACTGTTTAGGGGAGGTGTTTTGAGATAGAGTTTCTCTGCAGAGCTCTGGCTGTCCTGGAAGTCACTCTGTAGACTAAGCTGACCTTGAACTCAGAGATCTGCCTGCCTCTGAGTGCTGAGGTTAAAGGCCCCTCCACTGCCTGGTACATATATACTTAAAGTCCTTAGCTGGTAGAATCCAGGGCGTTCCTAGGTGATGTTCTAGAAAGGCAGGGATCCTCTGGAGTATATTGTCTCTCTACCACTGTGTTTAGGCCCCAGCCTACAGAAGTCATGGCAACTACACATCATGCAGTTTCATGGCAGAGTCCTGAAGTGACCCCTTTGTGCCAGGACAAGGTCTGATGATTCTCTGGTAAATTAGGGATACGTAGAAGAAACATCTCCCCTTCAGCAGGAAGGGGCAGCAGCATGGGAGGCACTGAGTGGTGGGAATTCTGCAGGGGCAGGAGGAATTGCGCAGGCTAAACATGAGGCTAGTAATAGAGAAAACCATCAATATTGAGACATTTGTTTTAGGTGGAAAGATGGGGGCCTGCGTCCTGAACAGGTGTGCACTGAACTCAACCTAGGAGTATAGGTAAGGGTGTTTGTCATACTAGGTGAAGAAAGCAACATGGCCTCCTTTCTCTTGTTGCCCCGAACCTGTCTATTTACCTATATGGACTCTCTCCCTGGGACTCTGCATGGCTCACTACTCAGTGCCCTCAGATCCTTGACCACTGTCAGTCCTTGGAGGGGGCAGATGCCTTCCCTGACTCTTCCTCTCTGGACCCTAGCTCTTGACTGTCTCTCTTTCAGTCTCTGTGCTCTTTTGGCTCTAATAAACCCCTGAGATCACTTCTAAATGCCCTCGATTGGTGCGGGAGAACAATTCTATATCTGTCAATTATGTTTTAAATAAACGCTGATTGGTTGGAAGCCAGGCAGGAAGTATAGGTGGGAAAACCAGACAGGAAGTAGAGGTGGCGCAATAAGAATAGGAGAATTCTGGGAAGCAGGAAGCTCTCCCGCACTCCTGCCCAGACCACCGAAGAAGCAGGATGTGACCTGCCCTGCTGAGAAAGGTACTGAGCCATGTGGCTAACATAGATAAGAATAATGGGCTATATAAGTTATAAGGGCTAATACGAAGCCTGAGCTAATGGGCCAAGCAGTTTATAACCTAATGTAGACTCTCTGTGTGATTTTCTCTGGGACTAAACGTCTGGGGGGACTGGGTGGGACATAAACCTCAACAAGAGGCCCCTCATGCTACACTCGATGGTGATGCAATTCATTAGAACTGGGGTTTCATGAGGACAGTAACTGATCTACTCTTTTTGGAAGGCAGAGTGCCTGGAAAAGGCTCAGATAATCAAGAATCAATCAATCAATCAATGAGTGTTCCAGGGCCCTGAATGTCCTAGGTGTAGTCACAAATCCTCAGGTTTTAATACCACAGTTTGATTTAAAATTGTTCATAGTGTGTGTGTGTGTGTGTGTGTGTGTGTGTATGTGCACGCATGTGCACACATTCTACAGACCTATGTGGAAGGCAGAAGCCAGTATGAGTTACTCAGTTTTTTCTATCATGTTGGATCTGAGGATTGAAGTCAGGTCGTTAGTCTTTGAATCATGTTCTGCCATCCATGGAGGTATCTCACTGGCCCACCCCTGTTTGTTGTTTTTTGGGAAGTCACTCTCCCTGTCATACTTGGGAATATCAATCTTCAGAATAAAGTGGCCAAAGTGATTAGCTTTAAGTAGGGAACAATTTGGCCTTTCCTCCCCTGTCCCCTTACCATTTCATGCTGAGAGTTGCTTGCTGCTGAGCTTGTGTCCCCCTCTTGGTCTTCTCTCAGTCTGCAGACAGAAACCTCGAGTCTCCTCTCAGGCACTCGTTCTCCTAGGGAGACCCCAACCAGTCTCTGAGATCCTCTTCTCACCAGCTGTCACAGGAGGGTCTCATCACCTCTCTGTCATGACACAGTCCCCCATCTTTAGACCAGATCCCACAGCCTCGTTCAGGGCAAGCTCCCTCAGTGGCTTGGTAAGCGGCAAGCTGAGCCCTGATTGACAGCTCTGTCTACGGAACCTTGGTCTTTCGTGCTCCTTGTAACTTACACTGTGCTGAATTAAGTCATGAGATGTGACCCTTCTCAGCAGTGCTAATAGGACTTTTCCTTTGCTCTGGGAATTGGCCCAGGACTCTCAGGGAGAGTGCTAGGGATTTAGGTCCTGAGATGAAGAATGCTGTCTGAAGAGGTCCTATGCCCCGCTTCCATCCCTGTTATGAAGAGAGTTGTTTCTGCTTCCTGTGGGGATCTCCCACCCCATGCTTTTCTACGACATTGTGAACAGAAGTCCCTGCCATTAGGGTGCCATTGGCTGGGTGAGAGGGAAGGAGGGAGGGAGGGGGCTTCATGGTCTTTGCTGCCTCCTCAATCCTCCCTCTGTGGAGAACAGCTTCAGCCCTGCTCACAAGCTCCACCCTCTGCTGTCTTCCTCCTTCTGAGCTCAGCCTCCTCCCAGGCAGGAGCACCTTCCAGAATCACATAGACTGGGTGTGTCTGTGTCTAAGACACTGCTCTGTCCCCTCTACTCTCAGTGCTGCCTCCCATCCCTCTCCCCTTCTCCCTTTTTGTGTTTCACTCTTCACACATAGTGAGCAGCAAGGCTGAGAAGTGTCTGTGCCCTGAGAGAGCGGCAGCTCACCCTAGGGATGACCTCTGCTGAGTCCTGGCCTTAGTCTGTCAGTACCAGAGAAGGAACCAACATCCTCCTCAGGACCTTTGTGACACAGAAACCCAGCAGGGCACCCATGCTGCCCTAAATGTTCAACTTACACCCAGAAGGGAGGGGATGGAAGATGTCTCCCAAGGCAGTGAGTAACTGGATGATGATTTTTGACAGAAACTTATCTGTGATCACTAGTATCACCAGTCAGAGCCCTGTTTCAGTACAGGTGTCCAGGACTATGACTCAAACAAACAAAAGCAAAAGAAAAAAAAGCATAAGTATGGTCTGGAGTATTCTAAAGCACGGAAGAAGGTTTTTTGTTAGCCAGGTGGTAGAGGCAAACACCTTTAATCCCAGCACTCAGGAGGCAGAGGCAGGTGGATCTCTGTGAGTTTGAGGCCAGTCTGGTGTACAGAGTGAGTTCCAGGACAGGTTCCAAAGCTACACAGAGAAACCCTGTCTCAAAAGAAAAAAAATTTATATATATATATATATATATATATATATATATATATATATATATATATATATTTAAGCACAGTACTCAGAGTTAGGTAAGTAGTCCTGACAGAGACTTTAGAGGTTTTATAAGTCAAGGTGACACAGCCAGGAAGTCCCACCCTAGTCTCACCATGTGTGCAGCCTCTGTGCTAAGGAGGTTGAGGCAGGAGAATTCTTTTCTTAGGGACCAGTGTGATGAGTTTCAGGCTAACTAGACTCAACCAACAGTAAAAACTAAATGTAAATTAGTAAATGTGAATAATTCAGGGGTAAACCAAAGGGATATTTAGGACTAAATCTCATGGTAGCCAAAAGATAAAGTTCTTGTCCACTCACTAACATCTGTCCCTCTGATTCTACCTGCAGTTGTCCATCTGATCCAGATGTCCCCTGTGCTCCTACAGAACCCTGGCTATACTGACTCCTTCCTGTCTCTTAGTGGGTTTTTGTCTCTCATGGCATAAGGGCAGGGCCAGAACTCACAGTCACCACCAGTGACTGTGATAAGGGCACAAGGGAGGGACTCTAACTGGGGTTCCTTTGCGGGTGGAGGTAACTTGACAGGGTCTTCCCAGCTCTCCAAGTCTTTCCAGTGCTTAAGAAGGGGATGGTAGCTGAGAAAGCCAGAGCCAGGAAGCAGGCTTCTTTGGGACAGCCATCTCTCCATCCCACCCTCCCCTCACACCTGGCCATCATCTGCTCCAGGATAAAGAAATCTGGAGCTGACCAATTATTGCATAGCAAGAAGTGGGGGCTGCTGGCTTGGACCTCCGCCGAGATTTCCCAGTGTGACCCTGGAAGTCTGCACAGCACAAAGTCACATCAACCAGAGCCCTAGGAACCTTCAAACCTAGAGGTTTGAACTCTGGATCTCAATCAGAGAGATGCACAGGTAATAAACAAACAAACACTAATTTCACAGAGAATGTTGGGCACTGGTGTCCCTGTGTCCATGTGGTGAGAGCATTGGGGTTTGGAGCAGGAGAGCTGCTCTACAGGCCCAGCAGACCAGGGCTCACTTCCTGACCAAGTGATCATGTCCTTGTGCAAAAGCTGCAGAGAAAGGCAGGCACTCCAGGACATCAGAATGAGGGCAACTGGCAGAAGTTCAGGGGCTGGAGACAGAAAGGAGGGTCTGGAATGGGGTCTGCGGCAGGGAAAGGAAGATGCAATCCAGTCGTGACTTCCTCTAATACCTGTGGGCCCTCAGTAATCATTTGTACAGTAAGAAGTTTGAACACATTTTAAGAAAAGAGAACTTAGCTGGCCTTAGTGGCACCCTCCTTTAACCCCAGCACTTAGGATTGGTTTGGGAGGTCCTTCTGTATTTGTGTTACTTTCAGTGGGTGAATAAAGAAACTGCCTTGGCCTTTGATAGGGCAGAACTTAGATAGGTGGGGAAAAGAGAACTGAATGCTGGGAGAAAGAAGGCAGGCAGAGAGAGCCGCTAGGGAGCTGCCAGGTCAGACATGCTGAATCTTTCCCGGTAAGCCATGACCTCATGGTGCTACACAGATTATTAGAAATGGGTTCACTCAAGATGTGAGAGTTAGCCAATAAGAGCCTAGAGATAATGGGCCAGGCAGTAATTTAATTAATACAATTTCTGTGTGGTTATTTCAGGGGTTAAGCTAGCTGGGTGGCAGGACACAGCCCGCTCCTCTCTTACAACATAGGATGGGTTTCATGTTTTATGCTGCTTCCTCCATCCTCCCTCTGTGGAAGAGAGCTTCAGGTTCAGCCCAGCTGCCAAGTTCCATGCTCTGCTGTCCTCCTGATCTGAGGTCATTCTCCTGGACCAGGTTTCATCCTCAGGAAGCAGGCTCATCTTAAGCTATGATAAATAGATATGAGATATACAGTTTGACCAGTGAAATTTGTATCTATTTTAATACCTGTCAAAACTGACTTTAAATCAACATAAACCAGAAAAAAATAGGCAAGGACAGTATATACCCATTAAAGGGAAAATCCAACAAGAAGATAATACAAATGTAAACATTTATGCATCAAATACAAGAGCACCCAGTTTCATAAAAGAATCATGACTGCATCTAAAATCACTCCTCAAGGCATTGTCCCACCTTGGGTTTCCGCCATGGCTTCCCTCAATGATGGAGTGTAAACTGTATGTGAAATAGATCCATTAATTCCCACAAGTTCTTTTGGGTCTGAGTTTCTCTGAAGAAAGGTCAAGAAGCCATTAGTGAGGGTGAAGTTTCAGTTGCAGTGGAGACCCACGCGTGTTGGAGATGGCAGGACTACGGGATAAATGCCAAGGACAGCAGGTGTGGAAGGGAGCTAGCCTGAGCCAATGAGACAAGCTGTGTGGGTTGCTGTGGGACATGTGGATTCCTCAAGGTCTGGGATACCCAGCAAATCATGAGTGAGTCCAAGATGAAAACCCCTGAGCTACGCTGCTAGATTTTGGTTTTGCTTAAGAATGATTGTTTTCATGCTTTGGTTCTTCCTCTTGGAGTAGAATTAATAATTTATTTTTTTATTCTACAAGAGCCAACAGTTAAGATATTGGATTTGGATAAGAGATCTTAAACTTTATTTTTTGGTTTTGTTTTTTTGGTTTTTTTTTTTTTTTTTGGTTTTTTGTTTTGTTTTTCGAGACAGGGTTTCTCTGTGGCTTTGGAGCCTGTCCTGGAACTAGCTCTGTAGACCAAGCTGGTCTCGAACTCACAGAGATCCGCCTGCCTCTGCCTCCCAAGTGCTGGGATTAAAGGCATGCGCCACCACTGCCCGGCAAGAGATCTTAAACTTTCTTTTTTTTTTTAAATTTTTTTTCCCATGATATTTATTGAGCTCTACATTTTTCTCTGCTCCACTCCCTGCCACTTCCCTCCCTCCTTCAACCCTCCCCCAAGGTCCCCATGCTCCCAATTTATTCAGGAGATCTTGTCTTTTTATACTTTCTATTTCCCACGTAGATTAGATCTATGTAAGTCTCTCTTAGTGTCCGTATTGTTGTCTAAATTCTCTGGGATTGTGGTTTGTAAGCTGGTTTTCTTTGCTTTATGTTTAAAAACCACCTATGAGTGAGCACATGTGATAATTGTCTTTCTGTGTCTGGGTTACTTCACTCAAAATAATGCTTTCTAGTTCCATCCATTTTCCTGCAAAATTCAGGCTCTTGTTATTTTTTCTGCTGTGTAGTACTCCATTGTGTAAATGTACCACATTTTTTTTTACCCATTCTTTGATCGAGGGGCATTTAGGTTGTTTCCAGGTTCTGGCTATGACAAATAAAGCTGCTATGAACATAGTTGAGCACATGTCCTTGTGGCAAGATTGAGCATCTTTTGGATATATACCCAAAAGTGGTATTACTGGGTCTTGAGGAAGGTTGTTTCCTAATTTTCTGAGAAATCGCCACACTGACATCCATAGGGGTTGTACCAGCTTGCATTCCCACCAGCGAGATCTTAAACTTTCAAGTGATGGCATTTTCGCAAAGAGTGTGGGACCTCTAAAGCTGCATTGTATCGAATATTGTGATAATAATAGTAATGGAACTTTGGGGGCAAACAAGAAAGGAAAGGTTATCATTTGGTAGTGACATGTTTGTGTGTCAAATTGACAAGGTGTGGACTTGTATGGCCCATCTTGGTTGTCAACTTGACAGCCCAGGGAAGAGAGCACCTCATCTAGATAACTGCTTCTAACAGTTGGCCTGTGGGCATGGTTGTGGAGCATTTTCTTGATTAATGATCGATATGGGAGGGCCCAGCCCACTGTGGAGCTCTCATCCATAGACAGTTGAGCCTTGGCCAGTAGTTTTCAACCTGTGGGTTGCTACTCTTTTGGGAGTCAAATGACCTTTTCACAGGGGTCTCATATTAGATATCCTGCATATCAGAATTATGATTTGTAACAGTAGAAAAATTACAGTTATGAATTAGTGTAAGTGCCTGTGCTTATGTTCTGGGTCAATGTCACCTGATATGGCCTCAAGGAATTAAACTAGGCTGGTTGTGGGGTGCAGAAAAATTTAGGCTGAGGCAATTTTATTGAGAGCAATCAGACTTTTTATACCTTTATCAGGAACAGAATATAATGGCAATTACCAAGATCAATACAGTTATAATTGTCAGGATATAATTATATTTGTATTCTATACAGGGTACACAAGATTAATGTCCAAAACCAATTGTCCTGTCAAGCTTCCAGGCTTCCTTGACTTCTGAGGGAATGTACAGAGAAACACAAAGAAACCTGAATGCTTCATTGCCTGGGGGAGTACATCTGTCCTTCAGGAACTGGAAGGCACCTTGTGCCCCAGGAGCCATGAACTTTAATCTAAAACGCCTGTGCCACATGCCTTTCAGGCAACTAGGCCAGGTCAACTCTACAATCCCCTGCAAAGTAGCAACAAAATAATTTTATGGTCAGAGGTCACCACAACATGAGGAACTGTATTAAAGGGTCAAAGCATTAGGAAGGTTGAGAACCTCTGGCCTAAACTAAGAAATGTGGCTGGGTGGGCAGTGGTGGTGCACACCTTTAATGCCAGCACTCAAGAGGCAGAAGCAGGAGGAAGGAACTCTGTGAGTTCAAGGCCAGCCTGGTCTACAGAGTGAGTTCCAGGACAGCCAGGACTGTTACACAGAGAAACCCTGTCTTAAAAAACAAAAAAGAAAAAAAATTAAAGTAACAAATAGGCAGCCCTCTTTCTTTAGGGTGTAAATGACATACAAAAGATAATAGGAAATTGGCAATCTACAACAATTAGCCAAAACTTGTAAAATACATGTGAGATCCCAGAAGATACTACAAATATAAACATTTATACATCAAATACAAGAGCACCCACTTTCATGAATAAATCATGACTGCATCTAAGTCACTCAAGACATTGTCCCTCCTTGAGTTTCTGCCATGACTTCCTTCAATGATGGAATGTAAGCTGTAGGTGGAAAGGATCCATTAGAAAAATGAATTTAAAAAACTATTTTTTTTCTGAGACAAAGGTTTTTTTGTGTGTGTAACCCTGGTCATCCTGGAACTCACTCTATAGATCAGGTTGGCCTTGAACTCACAGAGATCCACCTGCCTCTGCCTCTGACTGCTGGGATTAAATGCCTGCGCCACTACTGCAAGACTTTTTTTTTTTTTTGACAAAATCAATTTTTAAAATTGGGTGACACACCAGAATTAAGATGAACCCTGAAGTTACAGCCTTACTCTACCCCCTTCTGATGTTGCTTCCTCCTTGTATATCTTTAAACAGCAAAATTTGATATCAAAAGAAGATGTCATGTCTGGTTTGAAAACAAACGCAAAAAAGATAGAGACTCCATGCTGTGTGACAGTGTCCCTAGAGCAAAGAGCTCTTGTACTCAGAAGCCTCTTCAGACTGACTGAACACAGACTGCTCTTTTTCTTTTTTATTTTTTTACCTTCCTTATGAGGTGATCTACAGGAAAATGCCTTTATTAGCTGGGCAGTGGTGGCACGTACTTTTAATCCCAGCACTCAAAAGGCAGAGGCAGGTAGATCTCTGTGAGTTCGAGGCCAACCTGATCTACAGAGTGAGTTCCAGGATGACCAGGGTTACACAGATTAACCCTATCTCGAAAAACCAAAAAAAAAAAAAATGCCTTTATTCCTCAATCGGTATGAACACTGCCTTTAGCACTGAAACTGTGAAGCTTGATTTGACATGAGTCCAGGTCCCCAAAACTTAGGGGACTCCTCAGGTGGCTGCTGATGACAAGGTGGAGTTTTGCCTCTGTTCCTTCAGGACTGACATTTCCAGAGGCTCCTGCTGATCCATCTTTGTGCACTCATGTTTATAGCTGTAAGGTCACACTGGACAATGGAAAAACTAACATGAAAGGATGGCAGATTTGCTTGAGTACTCCAAAATGGAATAGATATTTCCTAGAGTCCACAAACTGTATGTTTTAGGGTTACTATTGCTACCACGAAACACCATGACCAAAGGCAACTCTAGGAGGAAAGGGTTTATGGCTTACACCTCCACATCACTGTTCATCATCAAAGGAAGTTAGGACAGGAACTCAAGCAAGACAGGAACCTGGAGGCAGGAGGTGATACAGAGGCCATGGAGGGTGCTACTTACTGGTTTGCTCCTCATGGTTTGCTCGACTGCTTTCTTATAGAACCCAGGATCACCAGACAAAGGGTGGCATCACCCACTGTGGGCTGGGCCTTTCCCCATCAATCATTAAAAAAATGCCTCATGGTCTTGCCTACAGCCTTCTCTCTCTCTCTCTCTCTCTCTCTCTCTCTCTCTCTCTCTCTCTCTTTCTCCCTTTTTTTTAAAAAAGATTTATTTATTTATTTATTATGTACATAGTGTTCAGCCTCCATGTATGCCTGCAGGCCAGAAGAGGGCACCAGATCTCATTACAGATGGTTGTGAGCCACCATGTAGTTGTTGGGAATTGAACTCAGGACCTCTGGAAGTGTAGCCAGTGCTCTTAACCTCTGAGCCATCTCTCCAGCCCCTACAGCCTTCTCTTAAGGAGGCTTTTTAATTGAGGTTTCTTCATCTCAGATGATTTTGCTTTTGTCAAGTTGACATAAAGCTATCTAGCACAATTGACCCCCTTGCCAACTTGACACATAAATACATCACTATTAAGCTACAACTTTTCCTTGTTCATCCCCAAGATCATACATACATTAATATCAATATCACTATATAAAACATTTTACAAACTTTAAAGTCTCACAGTCTTTACAAATCCAACACTTTAAAACTCACTCTCTTTGATAGCCCTGAGGATATGACAGCAGGATAGCTGGCCACACCCCCCTTGTCTGCCATGTGGTGGTGAGGATGAGGGAAAGATGCCCACCACTCACCCCGACCCTGACACCTGTGGTAGGCAAGGAAGCTGACCCTCCCCCTTACTGGCTGCAGCACTTAGCAAAGTGGACTCTGAACCTCACTTGGGCAGCAGAGTAGAGCTGACCCTATTGGCAGAGGTGTGAGTGAACCAGCCCCAAAGTGTGCATGGGAGAGCTGTCCCCATTACTCATCTGTCACTTGGTGATACGGGTGGGGGAGAAATACCCCAACCCCCACTCATCAATGCCTGAGACAGGTGGGAGAACTGGCCCCAAGGTTGTAAGTGTGGGAGAGCTGTGCATGCCCCTCATCAGCTGTAGCCCCTACACCTCACTTGAGCAATACAGTAGAGTTGGTCCTGAAGGTATAGGTGTGGGAGAACCAACCCTGAGGATGTGACAGCAAAATAACTGGACCTCCCCTTGCTCATTGCAGCAAGGGGCAAACTAGCCAGGGCAATGCTGGAGAGCTCACCCTGGTGGTGAAGACAGGGGAGGAGCTGTTGGGCACAACAACCAGGGTTACCAACATCCACCCCATCTGTGATCTGCTGGAGCATTGGCGGGGGCGCAGTCCTGTTGACATAGGGCTGCAGGATCTCCACAACACAGGGCTGGAATGGGATGTCCAGGAAGAGTCCCACAGAGGGCCCAGTACGCAGAGACCAGGGGCCTGGAACCAAACCAATGATTCTTTGTGGTGAATGATTGCATGTAAAGATGTATGGACAAAAGGGGTTACTATGTGACTCACTGTGTCACACTGCAGCTTCCATGATGAGATTTCCCCCTTCTTTCTTTTTTTTCTCTTAAATTTTATTTTGTTTTATTTGGGGGAGGATGAAGGTTACAGTGGCAAAAGGTAGGATCAGGATGCATGATATAAAAGGCACAAAGAATAAATAAAAAGAAAGTTAAAAATAAAAACATTAACTTTGTAGAACTATAGTCAACCCCCCCCCCAAAGCCTCATTCTCTTTAAAAAAAAAAGTCTCTTAAAATTCAAAGTATTCTAAAATCCATATTCTCTCTGGCCATCTTAGCAAAAACAACTAATAGATTCAATGCAATCTCCATTAAAACAATTCTTTACAGACCTTGAAATAACAATATTCAACTTCATATGGAAAAATATCCAGAATAACCAAATCAATCCTGTACAATCAAAGAACTTCTGGAGGCATCACCATCCCTGATTTCAAGCTCTACTACAGAGCTATAGCAACAAAAACTGCAAAGTATTGACATAAAAACAGACAGGTGGATCAATGGAATCAAATCAAAGATGCTGACATAAATCCCCACACCTATGGATATCTTACTTTCAACAAAGAAGCCAAAGTTATACAGAGGAAAAATAAGAAAGCATCTTCAACAAATGGTGGTGGCATAACTAGATGTCAACATGTAGAATGCTATGAGCCATAGAATCATTCAGTAATTAATCAGCCTCATTTCAGAAGATCAACCCATCAGAGCCAAGGACTTTGTTTGGAGGATTAGGCCAAGATGCAAGGCATGCTGGAATTATTGCCTTGGAAACAAAGTTGCTGATTCTTCCTGAAGATTTCTCACTGTAGCTTATTCCCTGTATTAGAAACTTGGGATTTATCTCCTACAGTACAGCACTATATTTCCTGGGCACAATTTCCCCTATGCATTTGGAGTTTACTGATTACATCCCCTAGTTATGTGTGAAAACAGTCACACAGTCAAGAAACCTGCCACACAGTCAAGAAACCTGTTTTCCTCTACCAGGTTCCTCTCTCCTACGTACATTAGAGATGTGCCTTCCTGCAATTATCTTTATTGGCAGGCATTTGCCAATGTTTAGAATTCAGGCAAAAGCATTCCATTTAAGACATTCCAAGATATCCAAGGATATAGAATTGCTACATGCCCAAAGCTGTTGATTCATAGTTGCTCAGATAGAAAAAATAAGCATGCCTTGTTTTTACCTCACTTGTAGATAAGAAAAGCTATGACTGCTGGGCGGTGGTGGCGCACACCTTTAATCCCAGCACTCGGGAGGCAGAGGCAGGCGGATCTCTGTGAGTTCGAGACCAGCCTGGTCTACAGAGCTAGTTCCAGGATAGGCTCCAAAGCCACAGAGAAACCCTGTCTCGAAAAAAAAAAAAAAGAAAAAAAAAAAGAAAAAAAAAAAGGAAAGCTATGACCTAAAACTAACCTTGCATTAAGAGATTCCTAACTTCTCTCCTCACCTTCACCTCTGTTTACTGATGATTTTAGTTCAGGAGACTTACTGCTTGTGTCTTACTCTCAGGAAAAAATACTTAACCATCTACCCATAGCCTGGAGGAAGACAAACTTCCATTAGCCCCTCTGATAAGCATCAAACCCCAGATCTGATAATTGAGAGGCTTGGGTCTCCTCTTTGTTTCAACCCCTTAGAGCAATAGGTGTAAACTTCAGACCTAAAAGGCCCCCAGAACTTGCTACAATTTGAGGAATGTGCTAATGACTCAAGGGTCTAAAACTTCCCTTGTCTCTTTATGTAGGTAGCCTGGTTACTCTCTATGCCTGCAAGATTTTATGGGTCCTTTATAGCTGGCTAAGAACAAAGAGTGTTAACAGAAGCTAGAGAAGAAGAATCCTAGAAATTAGCAGAGATAAAAAAAATGAAGAAGGAGGAGGATGCTGTGGGACAATGGTCTGTATCCTGACAATTATATTTTAAATAAATGCTGATTGGCCAGTAGCCAGTCAGGAATTATAGGCAGGGCTACCAGGCAGGAAGTAGAGGCAGGACAATGAGAACAGGAGAATTCGGGGAAAAGGACACAGTCTGCAGTCATGACTCAACCACAGAAGAAGCAAGATGTGGCTGCCTTGCTGAATAAGGTCACTTAGCCCCAAAATAATCACACAGAAACTATATTATTTAAATCACTGCTTGGGCCATTAGCTCTAGCTTCTCATTTGCTAACTCTTACATCTTAATTTAACCAATCTCCATTAATGTGTGCATCACCATGAGGTCATGGCCTACTAGCAAAGTTTCAGCACGTCTGTCTCTTGTGGCTCCATGGCTTCTCCCTGACTCTGCTTTCTTTCTCTCAGCATTCAGTTTAGCTTTCCCTGCCTACCTCTATTCCCTGCACAGGCCCAAGACAGTTTCTTTATTAACCAATGATATTCACAGCATACAGAGGGAAATCCCACATCATCTCCCCTTTTCTGTTTAAATAAAAAGGAAGATTTTAAATTTAACATAGTAAAATTACATATAATAAAACAGGTGTCAAGCAAAAATTATAGTTACAATATTTATATCTACTTTATCTTTTATCATATCTAAGGAAAACTATAACTGTAACTATAAATTCTTCAACTCCTTCATAGACTCCAGAAGGATATAATATTACCTAAGTAAACAGGAAGTACATTGTCAGCAACTTCCAAAACTCTAGAATTGACAGAGACATCTCACTACCTGGACAGTCACTCAAAGTTCTTCTGTACCCTTGGGGCATCTGTCTTCAGCCTACAGGCCCATACTATCCAGCAGACTTTTCCATGAAGCAGGAAATTTCAAAGACTGTTCCACCTATATTGGCAGTTTGTTAGTAATTTTCTTCTGTGTCCTGCAGAATGTCTAAAAAACTCTTATCATGAAGCAAGAACCCTGAAGGATCATCTCACCTTTAGGCAAGTTCAGCAGTCATTTCTCTGCAGGTCCTGCATGTCCAGTTCATCAAGCAGTCCAGGCAAAAGGAGTTTGTTGCCCAAATGGCTAACAACTCTATAAAGAACCTCTAGATGGGTGCTTCCAGGAGCAGATGTGTCTTACTGTCATAAAAAGTCCTAAGTTCTTAAACATTTTAAATGTCATATTCTGAAGGTCTCTGAAAGATTTGAAGACTATCTATCTAACTGAAATATATCTCTGTACATCTAGAAAATCTAACTAATATGACTATAAGATTGACTATTATAGATAATTATCTATTAACCTGTATTTCTTAATTATATATTACACTTTTAAATGAACAGCACAAGCATAATACCTTAATCAAGAGCAGACAAAATTGACCTTAAAATTTGTATCAATAAACCAAGATCCATACCAATGCAAATCTCTATAACATATCCCCCTTTAAATATAAAGAAACATTTATAAACAATATTTGGGAATATGAGCATAGTTCTTCTCCAAACTTCTTGCTGTTTATTGGGCTAAGTATTTTGGGGGGTATTCACAGTGACCTTTTGGGGGTCCTTGGTCCATCAAACCAAATGATTCTGGAAGGATTCCACAGGTTCTCATCCTCTATAGAAACAAAAGAAGAACTTCTTTTCCAAAGCAACATATCCTTAGATACAAATTCTGAAGACATGATACCTTTAAAGTATATAAATTGGTTTAGCTTAGCAATCTCCAGAATCAAATGTCTCTCTGCAGTCAAAAAATTCAAAGAAAACACAATAGTATACATAATCCAGACTCTGTGTATATTCCATTTTTACATGTCTTATTCTTTTTTACTTCTTTTAATCTATGACTGTCTGTACTCTGTCTCTTTAAAGACTTTGTTTTATTTTTTCAAACCATTTACTTCCTTTTATAACTGTCTATATTTTTT
Organism: Ondatra zibethicus; assembly: GCA_004026605.1. Taxonomy (NCBI): domain Eukaryota; kingdom Metazoa; phylum Chordata; class Mammalia; order Rodentia; family Cricetidae; genus Ondatra; species Ondatra zibethicus. Next base: position 43,177 of record PVIU01005340.1, on the reverse strand, counting down.
CTTCTCTCTTGTAAGCCAACGTACATTTATTCATCATTGTGACCCATTTAGAGGTCTTTTTCATCTGAATTTGCCTTTATTGTGTATCTGTAAGCCTTTTCTGACCAGAAGGGCTTTTTTTATTTTATTTATTTTATTTTTTTAAAGATTTATTTATTTATTTATTTATTTATTTATTATGTATACAACATTCTGCCTCCATGTATGCCCGCACACCAGAAGAGGGCTTCAGATCTCATACAGATGGTTGTGAGCCACCATGTGGTTGAAATGGTGGGAAATGAACTCAGGACCTCTGGAAGAGTAGTCAGTGCTCTTAACTACTGAGCCATCTCTCCAGCCCCAGAAGGGCTTTTTAAAATGCTAAGCACTTCTTAAAAACTTAAGCTGTACCATTGCTAAGGTATATACAGCCCTGCCTGCTTGCTCCACACAGTCCCAACATGATGGAACTCTGTTCACCACCTCTACAAGCCGTGTATATTGCCCCAGTTCCAAGTATGCAGCAGGTCTATGTCGAGCCATTAAGCAGTTCGTAACACTGCTTACAAACCCCACTTAAATGCTTGGTCTCCTGAAAGAGCCAGAGTTCATACTGGCAGCAAGGGCCAGAAAGCCCGCATTTCAAAGCCACAGCTTTTTTTCTGTTACCGCTGAGTCAGGAAAACCTTTCTTAAAGGAGTTGTGGCATGCCCCAAGCAAACAGCAAGAAGCTGTGTTAAATTCTGCATTTTTGAGTCTAGAATTACTTTTCAAGCTCTTTCAAGTTTTAAGTGGATTTTAGTTGGCCATGTGGATACCAATTTATTGTAATGAGGCGGGCTTGTTGGTTCCTGGCTGCTTAGCCCTGAAATAATCACACAGAAACTATATTATTTAAATCACTGCTTGGCCCATTAGCTCTAGCTTCTTATTTGCTAACTCTTACATCTTAATTTAACCAATCTCCATAATCTGTACATCACCATGAGGTTGTGACCTACCAGCAAAGTTTCAGCATCTCTGTCTCTGGCGGTGGCTCCATGGCTTCTCCCTGACTCCGCCTTCTTTCTCCCTGCATTCAGTTTAGTTTTCCCTACCTACCTCTATTCCCTGCAAAGGCCCAACACAGTTTCTTTATTAATCAGTGATATTCACAGAATACAGAGGGGAATCCCACATCAGGTCCTGACAGGGGTGGCCATGGTATTGGGTGTATGCTTTCCACTAGGGATTTACCAGCAAGGGGCACACAAGAGGACACAAATGCTCTGAGTCAGGCCCAGGCTCTTGTGTTAGTGACCCATCAGGGGCTCTGGAATGGGGGTCAGAGCCTTGATGCTGTGAGGTGCGGTTGGAGTTTCCAGGGAGCAGCACATTGTGGAAGGGAGTGCAGGGAACAGGGTTGTGCTGGAGGAGACCTAGGCAGTTGGGGCTTTTAAAACAGAAGCAGTGGGACACGTAATGAGGTGAAAGGATGATGGAGAAGGGGCTGGGACTCCACATAGGACATGGAAGTCTCCTCTGTGTGATGAGCAGGAGCTGGCATTAAAGGGCAGGGATGAAATGTTGGGACTGTGAAGGACACAGCCCTGGAGAGATTCTCTTCAAGGAAGAGAGAGCTGAGATGCCTGATATGTGTCACAGGAAGAGACAAAGATTTCTTTTTGAGGCCATGGGTTTTGAGGACTGGTGTGGAGTGATGTGGGGTGGGGTGGGGTGGCAGAGGAGATCTACATGCTGGGAAAGATGAGGGAGTGTGCTCTAAGGACCTTGGGAAGGGGCTAAGAGATTGTCACTGTGGGGAAGTGAGGAGTGAGGGTGGGGTCAGGAAAGGGTACCTTGGGTGAGCAGGGGATGTGCCTTAATCCTGCGAAGTTTGAAGTCACATGTTCCTAGGTGCCTATCACTCTCAGGAATTGGGACACTTTGGAAGCAGATGGTTTTACAAACTGAGACAGGCTATTTTCTTCTCCATACAGCTTCAGGGAAGCCCAGAATCTCCTGCAAGGGCAGCTGTGGGAGATAGGGAGGTAGCTCATTACCCTTTGGGAATTTAAATTTTCCAGAAGTCTAGAAGACCTGGGTCTAGTTTACAGACACAACCCCATGTCCTTGCCTGCTAGCATTTAAAATGGGAGGGGTATATATTCTGATTAACCACTAATACAAAATTAGCATTATATTCTCTTGCACTCACATGCTCACTTGTGCATACACACGTGCGCGCGCACACACACACACACACATGCATGCTGTGCAAGCACACATGCACACACAGGTGGGTGGGCAGTGAGGAAGAGGATGAAAATACAGATTATGAGAGAGGAGCAGTCTTGGATGTTGACTCATCTCACTTCTACAAGTTAAACAGGAATGAAGGAATTAGGTGACAGAAATTCTCATTCTCCTTCATTCCGTGTTCCTTGTCTCTGACCTTTCTTCTTCATTCTGTATCTCCTAACAGCAAAATTCTATAGCTCAGGAAGTTGTATGATGTTTTAAGACATAAGAGACATAAGATAAAAACAGAGTAAGATCCTGTGCTCTATTTAAAAGCCCATGCGTAAAGAACGCTTTTCCATAGGAGGCTACACTTACAAGGACCCTGGGCAGCTTCCCTGCCCCATGCTTATTCCTACATGAAAGTGTCTTCATTATCCAAGGAGTCCTAGGCCTCCTTTCTGCACTGTAGCCAGGAATCCTGATTTGGTCTGAGTCAGGAAAGCACAGAATTCACCATTTTGTAAATTGACTGCTCTCTATGGATTAGACTTTGTAAAATTTTCTTACTCTCATCAAATACAAAAATAACCCTAAAAATGAAATCTAACTGAGGCATTAAAAACTTCTATTAGCTAGCTGGTTGGTGGCACATGGCTTTAATCCTAGCACTCTGGATATTATGATACAACTCAAGGTTGGACCTTGGTGGGTGGGTCCAAACAACTGATGGTGAGAGACAGACACGCCATGCAGACAGAGCTTACTGGGGAGTTTTATTGGGGGAAGGGAAGGGAGAGGGGGAGAGAGAAAGGGAGTACAGAGCTGTTTGTGGAGAGAGAGAGGAGAGGGAAAGAGAGACAGAGAGATGCTGAGAGGGGAAGAGGAGGAAAAAGAAGAGAAAGACAGAGTTCTGCCTTTTAAAGTGACAGGGTGCTGCCTGCCATTCACACAGGAGTAAGGGAGGGGTAAGGTTCTCTGCCAGGTACACAAGGGGAGGGGTCAGGTGTGCCTGGATGCTAACATTAGAGCCTAAGGCAGGTAGATTACTGTGAGTTTGAGGCCAGTTTGAGGTGAGTTACAGGACAGCGAAGTCTACACAGAGAAACTTTGCCTCTAAAAAGCAAGCAAACAAAAACTATCATTAGCTTTAGCTGAGAATGTGATAAATAAATCCATGTACTCTCAAGTCACATTCACTCATTCAGTCACAGGTATCTAAACCTGTCCCCAGCACTGGGCCTCCCCAGAAAAGCAGTCCAACCCCTGTCCTCACAAAGCCAGGGCACCTAGAAGATTCAGCCAGGGGTTGACTGCAAACACAGAGGGAACAGAGCAACAAATGGGAAGGGGTGACATCACCTTGGTCTCTAGAGGAGTATGTTAGAGAAAGCATCCCCAGCCCAAATGTGCTCTTGAGTGTGAGCAGAGAGCTGAGGGCAGTGAATGGGGAGCCATGCAGACACTCAGGAGCCATGCAGGAGAGAATTCCATGCCAAGGACACAGCTCCAGGAGCACCTAGGGACCTGACAGCTTCCTGCTGCTTTCCTGCATCAAACAGGCAGGCACACCTACACCTACTTTCCTAGGCTTTAAGATGCTTCCCCTTAGGAGGCTGCACTCACCTGCTTAGGACACAGTGGGACCAATACTGATGGACTTTTCTCTCTTCTAGTCTCACTTTTTTTTTTTAAAGATTTATTTATTTATTATGTATACAGTGTTCTATCTGTCTGTATGCTTGCTAGCCAGAAGAGGGCACCAGATCTCATTACAGATGGCTGTGATCCAACATGTGGTTGCTGGGAATTGAACTCAGAACCTCTGGAAGAGCAGTCAGTGCTCTTAACCTCTGAGCCATCTCTCCAGCCCTCTAGTCTCACTTTTAACCTGCTGGACTGTCATGGTCTGGGACAAGCCCAGACCATAAATTACTTCCCTGACCAGTGGGGAGGCATGGGAATAATTGAGACAACTCACATGGCTTTATCGGGAGGGAGTTTTCAGGGATCTCTCATGAAATTCTGAGTTCACATCCTGAAAATTCACCCGTGTTTATTCTCCAAACAGCTTTTATACCAAAAACATAAACTGAGGGGGAAATTCATTAGCATTCTGTTTCCTAAGTAACCGGGAGAATGACTGTTGTCACGTCCACACCTTTCTATGCCCATTTTGTCACATCTTCCTACCTATGCCTGCTCTGTCACATAGACTGAATTAATACCTCTTTCCCATGCAGACTTCCCAAATTACAAAGAAGGGGCTGAGCAACACTGGATGGCGCCAGTTTGTCTCAAAAGGCTAGGTGACCACCTTCTGTCTGGCCAGGTGCAAACTGGCCTGAAATTCTGGCTACCATACAATGCAGAAATATGGGCCTGTAGATTTTGGCCCTACACTGGACCTCATCCACCATGGTGCTAAGAAATTCTAAAGAAATGTGGTTCTCTGCTGTCGAAGGGGTGAAGGTTCTTCTCTGTGTTCCTAATCAGGCAGAGAACCCACTCTCCTTCCACTGGTACAAAGGGAAAGATGTAAACAAAGATTTTACAATTGCCCATTATGAAAAGTGTTAGGAATATTTACCTAACGCTAGCTCTCCACTGACACAAAATCCCAATCAAGTCAAATCAAAACAAGCCAAATTAAGGGGCCGCAAACACCACCACTGGGAGGAAGGAAAAGAGACCACGTGTTCCTCTTTTGGGAGTTCATTTAAATACTCTTGAGAGTGGTCCTGACCCCTCCCTGGGATTTGGAGTCCAGAGTGCTAACTCTCAGGGTCAGGGGGCTAGGATAGATACAAGGGGCTGGGGCCCAAGCTCCCAACTTAACAAAAAGGCCATGGATTTACTTAAAATTGGGAATAAAACAAGTGGCAGGGAAAAAATATATCTAAGGATGGCTCCACGATGATCCAGAACATCAACCAGGAAGACACAGGGATCTACACCCTAGAAACCTTGGGAACACATAATCTATATGAAATAATACATGTCCATCTCCAAGTGTACAGTAAGTGACTCTGTGACCTGTAGGTGCTGGGCAGGGGGTTATTCCTCTTAACACACAGGAGTGTCAGGGTTGCCCTGTGCCTACCTCCCCAAATCCATCCTGCAGAGGGGAGAATGTGCAGTGGGTAACTCGGCTAAAGACAATGCTCTCAGAGCTGTCATTACGAACGTGGTGCAGAGATGGACCCTGAGAGACTCAGGCAGGGCATGGCTGAGGAGAACATGATCCTCATACAGATATGAGCACCAGAAGCCCCAACTCCAGACCTCAGTCCAAGACTCCACCCCAGGTGACCCTGGGGACTTGGTCTCCAGGGCTGGGATTAGACTTTCTGTTGAGGGGGCACAAGGCTTTATTGGCATGTGTAAGCAGCCAGCCCACCGCTATGACAGTCATATATAGGCTGGGTCTCAACATGGAGAGCAGAGCTGAATGGGTGCCCAGGCCATCAGCAAGCTGCTGTCGTAGGTTTGCAGGTACTCATGGCAACTGTTTATCACTGAAGAAACAAATGATCTGCCCTACAGTGTCCCACAACTCCAGGAGCAAAGGCCTGGGTGTGGAGGTAGTCGTCACAGTATCTGTTTTGGCAAAGCGACTCAGCCTCGAGCCTCATTCACACTGTGAAAACCCGTGTACTACAGCCGGTCCCGCTCTGACAGGAGATCTCGGGCTCACTGACTACTCTCTCCTTCCTATGTGTTTGCAGAGGAGATCTCTACTTCCCAGACCTATTCACACTCTTTGTAACTATAAGAGTTGCCTGAGATAGCCCTGAAGGAAGGTCATTCCACCCAGGCTAGGAAGCCCTAAGGGAACCATGCGTCCAGGGGTCATCCTAATGCTTTCCTCCTTTCCTTAGCTTCTGCATGACCCGGGTGCTGTGGCCTTTATGTTGCTCTTGTCACTGGAGCTCATTGTTAAGTTGGGAGCGTAGCCCCCAGCTCCTGGCCTGGGAGTTGCTTTGCTCTGTGATGTAGGAGGATCTTCTGTATTTGTGTGTTGCTTTCATTGATTGAATAAAGAGACTGCCTTGGCCTTTTGATAGGGCAGCCCTTAGGTGGGTGGAGGAAACAGAATGGAATTCTGGGATAGAGAAGGAAGAGTCAGGGAGAGTTGCCCGCCATGAAGCCTGCCAGGTCAGACACACTGAATCTTTCCCGGTAAGCCACGACTTGTGGTGACCCACAGATTATTAGAAATGGGTTAAACAAATATGTGAGAGTTAGCCAATAAGAGGCTAGAGCTAATGGGCCAGGCAATATTTAAATGAATACAGTTTCTGTGTAATTATTTCAGGTATAAGCTAACCAGGCACCAGGAACGCAGCCTGCACGCCTGTTACTACAGCTCTGGACTCCAAATCCCAGCATGCCAGGTCCTGACCCTCCCCCTCCCACATTGTATTTGAGCTCCCGAAGGAGAAACACATGGTCTCTTCCCCTCCCTACCCCCGTGGTTGCATTTGCAGTCTCCTGGTTCCCCCTTGGGACCACCCGAGAGTGCAGGAATCCCATTAAACCTGGATATTTTTTAATTTGGCTTGTTGTGATTTGGCATGATTGGGATTTTTGCATCGGTAGGGAGCTCATGTTAGGAAAAATTCCTAACATCTTGGAGGTTCCACCGGGTAGGCGGCCTTTCTGTATGACCCTAGGCCACGTGTTGAAAGCCCCCTAGTTCACAATCTGAGCTCTCCACGCCCACTAAAACCAGCTCCTGGGCTACAGTGGCTGCGTCTTGGTGAGTCCCTTTTTCTCGTCTATGCTGTAGGGTTTTGGGGGGACCCATTTGTACTTATTTTTGTCGATTATTGGACTCTTGTTGAAGCCGCGAGCTAGCACCAAGAGTTTGATCTCAGCAGCGGCCAGACCGGCAAGATTGGGCCTGGCTGAGGTGGACTTTGTTTGCTTTAGGGATGCCTAGCATTCAATTTCCACAACCCCATTGGGCCTAAGAGCTGTTTTAGCGGACGCACTGTAGTAGACTTAGGCCACTTGGTTGGGCATTGACTTTAAAATGGGCACTTGCAGTTCAAAGCTAGATCCGCTGTCTCCCCTGGGATGCCTCTTACAAAATCTTTATAAATTGGACCTGTCCGATAAAAACAAATGGACAGAGCTTACATATATCCATGGTTTTTGGGCTCTGCGCTCCCGCCTTTCCCTTAGTAGCCAGTGTCTCTCAGCACCACGCAGCCAGAGGCACTGGCCCCTCCCCCACTCCCTCAAGCCCACACTACCCAACCAACATTCCCCACATTCCTCTCCTTCCCCATCTTTGCCCTCCCCTCCCAATCCAGAAGTTCAAGGTCAACTTCTACTTTACCCACCTTCCCCTTCCCCTCCTACCTCATCTCTCCATTCCTGGACCCCCTCTGTGCACTGGGCTAGCCCCTCCCAATCCTCCCCAGTCCTCCCATACCAGATCCCACCACAGCTCTGCCTTTCTCTGTCCTCTCCAGGAGGTGGCGGGAGTCAATGGCATTATAAAAGTTCATGTTCCCCGCTGCATGCCCTTAATCCCAGCACTCGGGAGGCAGAAGCAGGTGGATCTCTGTGAGTTCGAGGCCAGCCTGGTCTACAAGAGCTAGTTCCAGGACAGGCTCCAAAGCCGCAGAGAAACCCTGTCTTGAAAAAAACAAAACAAAACAAAAAAAGTTCATGTTCCCTTTTCTCTTCTAGATCTCTCTTGGATAAAAAAGCAGCTAGTTTCCTTTTCTACTAATCCTTCTGCTTAAAGTTAAGAAAGGTTGAGGAGGGTCCCCAAACTCCTATATGGAAATTGGTAAAAATGGCCTTTACAAGGCTACAATAGGCAGCTAACCTACAGGCCCACACCTTAGCAGCTGCCCTAAGGTGCAGGAAGTGGGGGACAAGGGAAACCAACCACAAGGCTCTACCCTGATGAAGCCCAGCCTAAGTCAACCTCACAGGCAAGCTGTTTCAAGTGTGGCCTAAATGGTCATGTGGTATGATATTGCACTACACCTCCTTTGAGGTTATGCCCTATCTGCCAGCAACCTGGACACTGGAAATCACAATGTCCCCGTGCAGGTTTGTCCTCTATGCCACTCCAACATCAGCAAGTGAAATTGTGCCAGCCTTCGAACTTCTCAGCCTTGCAGAGGATTGACACTGCCCAGACTTGGTATATCCTGTAACCCTATCTGAGCCTAGGGTAAAGCTACAGGTAGCGGATAAGTCCATTACTTTTATTTTGGACACCTATTCTTTTCTAACATCTCACTTGGGCCTTACATTTCCCTCACCAATTTCAGTTATGGGGGTAGATGGGACCTGTTCCTTCCCACTTAAAACTTTGCCACTGCCCTGCATTCTTGCAGGACAATTTTTCCCTCATTCCTTCTTAGTGATACCTGCTTGCCCAGAACCTTTACTGGGTCAAGAAATCCTTAGCCGCTTCCCCAAAGCTTTGTTCCACTTCTTGGAGCCCCTTTTTGACCCTACCCGTCTCTGAGATCATATTTTTCAGGTTCACTCCTGCCAGATGTGTGCCCAGGCCAACCCACAAGGGGCTCGCTACATACGTCAGTCTCTACACCAGCTTCATGGACACCAACCGGGAGAAGATTGGCAGGTTGATTTCACTCATATGCCTACTCATAAAAAACTCTGTTATCTCTTAACACTTATGGACACTTTTATAGGATGGATATGGAAACAGCAGATGTGGTGGCTCAGGTACTCCTGGACCACATCATTCCTCGGTTTGGTGTCCCCACAAACCATCCAGACGGACAATGGGCCAGCCTTCACTCCCAGGGTCGTGGAGCTTGTGTCAGAGGCTCTCAACATCTCCTGGAAATTCCACACACCCAACCATGTACAATCTCCAGAAAAGGTGGAGAGGGCCAATGGACTCATCAAACAACAACTAACCAAGCTCTCCATTGAACTCAGGTCCCTTCTCCATTCACATTCTGACAGTTGTCTCCCTGCCACCACACCAGTGGACCCTAATGCCCCTAAACCTGCCCCGCTCTCCCCAGGGGACAGAGTACTCCTTAAACAGTTAACTCCTAGGTCTCTCGAATCTCAATGGACAGGACCTCACATGACACCTGCCTTCTCACCTCCCCCAAGGAACGGATGCCTGACATCTCCAGGATGACAGTACATGGGATGCCTTTCCAGCCACACCTCTCACTGAGTGTGGACCCACCAACACCTAGCTCTCCCCTTCCCCATGTCGCTCTATGCCCGCAGGAAGTAGCCAGACTTAATCTTCCCTTTGTCTCCAGTACCTTCTGTTTGAAATATGTAAATCCGGTCTGAAATTTTCCTAAAGGTGCAAAGCCTATGCAAAACTTGGTTAGGGAAAACCAGGCAAACTGCGGTATTTCTTAATGGAGAACTTGCATTTGACATTGTCCCTTTGGGAAGCTTAGAGAGAAGGTTTTGGTATATGGAAATTAACTTGCTAAAGGCATAAATTGGATAACAATAAAAAGTCCTTTGCTAAGGGATGGTGAGGCAGTCTGCAAGAGACTGATTTACCCTGCAGCCACAGAAGGTTGAATTCATCCTTAGAGTGCCTCTGTATCTTCTTTCCACAGACCTGCATGAACCCACATCCAATCTACAGCAACAAGCACAAATAAAACATCTGACTAATGCACTTCAGCTAGGTGTGCAGCATCTGGCATCCCAACACTAGGGAGGTGGAGGTGGGATTTGTTATGCCCAAATCCTCAAAGTCCCTGCAAAAGCCCATAGGAGACCAAGTCCTGTATGTAAAAGCAAAGAGCCTTTATTTTAATCAAGTTTGCAAACTCGGTCTCTCCGCATGTCTAACGTATTGGAATAACCGGAGAGCCCCGAGCTCAATTAGAATTGGGTTTTTATAGTAGTAAAGGTGGGGGTGTGGGATTTCTGAGGTTCAGGACCCCTGATTGGCTGACATTTGTCTAGGTGTGTCCTGGTGAATGTGTGCCCGCAGGTGATCCTATCTACAATGGTTGGAATGTTAGGCATTTCCTTTGAATGGTCTGTTCTTGGATGGTGGTTGAGTAATCTCAGCTTGTGGTTCCTCCTGCAACCAGGTATTGCCTCAGGGTAAACTACTGAGACTTAGGCCTCTTATTAAATTTATGGATGGCCGAGTTCTACTCTGACAGGTGATAATGGTTGAAAGTAAAGAACTTCCTTTGGGTGACCTGTCCATACGTAGCTTATTGTGGCTGGCCCCCACAGGATGGACAGGAGTTCAAGGGTAGCCTGGACTGTGTAGGGAATCCAGGAAGAGTCTGGGCTACAGAAAGAGATGAGATCTGTTCCAAACAGAGTTGAGTATGGTGGCCTATAAGCCAGCATTCAGGAGGCCAAAACAAATGGATCTCTGGATGTTCCACGCCAGCTGGGGCTACAAAATGAGACCTTCTCTCACCACACAATAACAATAACAAAAATCAAACATTCTCAAATGAACCAATCAATATGAAAAACACCAAAAACTAAACTCTGCCTCAAACCAACAACAACAACAAAAAAAAAAACCCAAAGAAATAAAGCACCCCTAAACTGGGAACTAGAAGAGAGCTCCTGGGTAAACTGGAAGCAGGCATAGAGAGGATGGGAACTTGAGGGAGTGGGTTGGGCAGGCTGGGTGTGGGGGGCAGGTTAGAGGTGGGAGTGAGGGGGTGAGTAATCAGACATCTTGATGGGGGGCATTTCTGGTTTGGGGAGAAAGCTAGTTGAAATGGATTTGCTGCGAGTCCCCGGCAGCTTGCTGCAGGGTCGAGACCACAAGGCAGGTCCCCAAACAAAGGTGGCTGGTCCCCATCAAGCGGTGTGGGCAGGCGGCAGGTGGGAGGCACAGAGATAGGCACACCATGCAGAGTGAGATTGGATATTTATTAGGTGGGTTATGGAGGGGAAGGAAAAAGGGGAGAAGGGGAGAGAGAGACAGAAGAGAGAGACAGAAGAGAGAGAAGAGAGATACAGAAGCAAGGGAAGGAGAGACATGGAGAGAGAGGCAGACAGAAAAGAAAGAGAACTCAGGCTAGAGGCTGAAGATCAGCTTGCCTCAGCGGATGGGGGAGGGAGTGGACATGGCTTGTATCTTAAAGAGACAGATCATTACATTCCCATCCCTTTTTTATAATAAAAAAGCAGGCGGTTAGGCATCACAGGTCAAAGGAATTGGGGTGGTGGATTCTCAAGCCTGCTTCCTGCTTATTTGTGGGCATCATCTTTGGGGGGAACCTGAGAAGGCTGGGGACCTGGTCACATCCTGGCATAGCTGATCTCTTTGCTCCTGTCTGATGTTTGTGGCATGGAAATGTCTGGTGTCTCTTACACCTGGTTAAGGTATTGGCAGAACAGAGGACAAAGTTAGGTTTAAGAAAAAAAAAATTTAGGACCAGGGAATCGAGGGGGTTGTATCTGACCTGTTTAAGGTGGATCCTTCAATTTGGCTCCCTGAAACTCACAAAAATTCTTTGGGTTTGTGAAAACAGAAGTTTTAGACATATACATTGTATAAACAGTAGCATATTTATGTCAAAATGACTGTGACAGATATTTCTGCACAATGAAAAGTATTTTTTTTAAAGATTTATTTATTCTGTGTACAGCATTCTGTATGCTTGCAGGTCAGATCTCATTTTGGATGGTTGTGAGCCATCATGTAGCTGCTGGGAATTGAACTCAGGACCTTTGGAAGAGCAGGAAATGCTCTTAACCTCTGAGCCATCTCTCCAGCCCTGAAAAGTATTTTTAAGACTATGAAAAGAGAGAGAAATTTGATCTGAAATTTGTTTGGTGAGGTTGTCCTTTTAAACTGACAAAACCTCTCAGCTGTCAAACTGCATGAGAGATCTTTGAGAAGGATAAAATTTTACTTGAGTTACTGATTAAAAGAAGACAGAGAACTTACTTGGTTGGCACCCAGAACTACTCCTCAGGGTCCTCCATGGTCACTGAAGGTCGCATTTGCCTTTTGCTGTTTAGCGCAGGGCCTGCCAGGCTCCAGATGATCCTGTGGGATAAGAAATCTGTAGGAAGAGAAGCCTACCTTGACCTGAGCAGCTAGGCTGTCAATTCCAGCGATTCTGTCCATGTCTGGAGATCTTCAGTATATATGAAAGGCAGTTTTACCCAGTGGTCAGCACTTGGCAGTTGCAGCAAATTGTGGATGGACATTGTTATGTCCCCATTTGTCTTCTGTCTTCTTTGGAGGAAATAAAGTGCTGCTACTAGGAGCCAACATGTCTCTTTTTGTTATGAAAACATTTTTAATAATTAAATATTTAAATGCCATATTCCCTAGACCTCTGAGCAGCTGAGGGCTGTTTATCAGATATAACTATAGTGTAGAATCTGCCTGGAGAGCTGGGTCTGAGCTTGACTGTACTGGCTCTTTATTTATTTATTTGATTTTCGAGACAGGGTTTTTCTGTGGCTTTGGAGCCTGTCCTGGAACTAGCTCTTGTAGACCAGGCTGGCCTTGAACTCACAGAGATCCGCCTGCCTTTGCCTCCCAAGTGCTGGGATTAAAGGCATGCGCCACCATCACCCGGCTTGTACTGGCTCTTAACAGGTAAGATTTACACTCATAAAAAGACAGAAAGAAGAAAAAACTGCTTGCAATAGAAGGTTAATGGCAGAACTGACAATAGTAGAGAACAGCTTAATATATTTTAAATGAGGGTTGGATTAAATATAAAGTATTTTTGTAGGAGACTTAAAAGTACATACCAGTTTAAAACATGAGACTTACTGTTTTTGTAGTCTGAAATGAGACGTAATGAACAATTATAACATTAAGCATAGATGCATTTAGGTTACATGTATGAGCACACACACACACAGAGTGAACAGGAATTGGGCAAAGTGGATGCTCTTGGTGGGCCCTACCAAAGGCATGCCATTGCGCAAGACACATGCAACAGAGTCAACAAGAGAAATTTAGTGAAAAAAAAAAAATAAGTAAACTGGGTGACAAGGCAGGGTATACTTCAGTAGAGATGGGAGAACTTGGTCATCTGACCTAGCTCTCAGCCAAGATGGCAGTAAGGTCACCCATGCAAAAGGGTTAACACTGGGGAACCAGGCAGGGAATACCTCAGTAAAGATGATGGAACTTGGTCACCTGATCTGGCTCTCAGCCAAGATGGCGGCAAAGTCACCTGACTCCAGTCAAAATGGCAGCAGTCACATGTTATATGGAAAAGCCACTCAATTAAGATGGCACTGAGGTCACTTGACCTCAGTTAAGATGGTGGTGAGGTCACATGACCTCAGTCAAAATGGCAGCAGTCACATGCTGCATGAAAAAAGCCACTCAGTTAAGATGGCGGTGAAGTCATCTGACTTCAGTCAAAATGGCAGCAGTCACATGTTACATGGAAAAGCCACAATTTTTGAGCTGTAGTGGTTTTAAGTTCAATATGAGATGGAAAAGCCACAATTTTTGAGCTGTAGGGATTTTAAGCTTAATAATAAGAGAGACCGAGAGGTGTGATCTGCCCTGTCACTAAGCCGCCATGCCACAAGCCGCCATGCCACAAGCCTCAGTGGGGAGCAAAAGGCTGGAATTGAAAAAAGCTGCACCATGCCACGGCTGGAATTGAAAAAGCCTGGGTACAGACATGGATGGCTGCTACCCACAGCTGAAATTGTGAAAACCCACGGAACACTACAAGGCACACAGTGAGACGTCTTTTGACTGTGGGCGGGGTGTGAATCAGCGCAAACACTGCAGGGACCCGAGGCCAGGCATCCCCTGACCCAGGGTGGGGTGCTATGGCCTAGCTGGATCTGGTCGGGGTGACTCAGAAGCCAGAGAGGCCAGAGGCCACTCTGAGTGGCCTTTTACGGTGAGGGGAAAAAGGGAAAAGAAATGGAAAAAAAGAGAAAGAAGAATCTGTCGAATGTACTGCACAGAATTCACAGTGCTAGCATGGGCTGATTGACCCCAGGTCAGTCCAAACACGAGATTTTAGCTGAGGGAAGCAACCATAGCAGAATGGGGGAGACTCACCAGTGGAAGCCGGTGGTGGGAGTAGAAAAAAACCTGGTTCAGGATCCTGATCCCTGGAGAAGAACTGGAGCCGGAGAGCCCATCCAAGTCACAGAACCAATGAAATGGATTTGCTGCGAGATCCCCGGCAGGCAGGGGACAGCAGGTCCCAAGAACAGCCAGTCCCGGGCAGGGCCGGGACACACCACGCAGCAGGTCTCCAAAGGTGGCTGATCCCCTGGGCATGAGCCATGTTGGGGCGCAGGTGGGCAAAAGACAGGCAGGCACACCATGTAGAGTAAAGTTGGACATTTATTAGGTGGGTTATGGAGAGGAAGGAAAAAGGGGAGAAGGGGGAAGAGAGAGTGAGAGAGAGAGAGAAAGAGAGAGGGGGAGAGAGGCTACCTCTCCGAGAGAGGGGACAGAGAAAGAGAGAGGGCTAAAGGCTGGAAGCTGGAAGGGAGTGGGCATGGCTTGTCTCTTAAAGAGACAGAACATTACACTGGTGCCAGGGAAACTCCCAGGATTCCACAAGAATGACCCCTGCTAAGACTCCTAGCAATAGTGGAGAGGGTGCCTGAACTGGTCTTCTCCTGCAATCAGATTGGTGACTACCCTAATTGTCATCAGAGAGCCTTTATCCAGTAACTGATGGAAGCAGATGCAGAGATCCACAGTCAAGCAGTGGGCCAAGATCCAGGAGTCCTATTGAAGAGAGGGAGAAGGGATTGGGGGGGGTCAAGGTCATGATGAGGGTAACCCACAGAGACAGCTGACCTGAGCTCGTGGGAGCTCACTGACTCTGGACCAACAGTTAGGAAGCCTGCATGGGACTGACCTAGGCCCTCTGCGTGTGTGTGGCAGTTGTGTAACTTGGTCTGTTTGTAAGACTCCTAGCAATGAGATCAAGACCTATCCCTGGCACTTAACTGGCTTTTGGGAACCTGTTCCCCATGCTAATTACCTCCTGTCAGGGAGAGGAACTCAGTCAAGCCTCAACTTGATGTGTCATTCTTTGTTCAAGTCCATGGGAGGCCTGTCCCTTTCTGAATGGAGATGAAGGAGGAATAGCTAGGGAGGGGGGTAGATGGGAGGGGGGTAGATGGCAAGTGGGTGGGGGTGAGGGATGGGAGGAGAGAAGGAAGGGTAAATTATGGTGGGTAAGTAAAATAAGTGAAAAAATGTTAAATAAAGAAGAACCCCCTAGGGACTGGAGAGATGGCTCAGAGGTTAAGAGCATTGCCTGCTCTTCCAAAGGTCCTGAGTTCAATTCCCAGCAACCACATGGTGGCTCACAACCATCTGAAATGAGATCTGATGCCCTCTTCTGGCCTGCAGGCATACACACAGACAGAATATTGTATACATAATCAATCAATAAATAAAAGAACCCCTAGACTTCATACTGCCTCCCCCCAGTGTTAGTCGGGGGTGTCCCAAACCCAGTTTGAGCTACAGAGTGAGTCCAGGCCAGCTTGCCCTTTGGCCTGGCATGCCCTAGGTAAAGAGGTGCTCTCAGTGATGTCCCAGGCCACTCACTGTTCTTAAAGCTTGCCTGGCTTAGCACTTCCTGTGTCTGATTGTGACAGCGCCTAGAGAGCAAGGACTACATTACACGGAAACCGCCAAACAGCTATAAAAGCAGAGCAGCCAGCAGAATGGATTCCCACTGCCTCACTCGCTAGTCTTCTCTAGCAGGGCCTGCATCTGGACCCGGGCAGCTTCCTCTTCCTGCTGCTGGGGTAAAATACTGAGAAAAGCAACTTCAAGGAGAGAACATTTCTGTTTCCCACATTCACGCGTCCATGATGGTAGGGAGGTCACAGCTGCAGGGGCTTAGAGCAGATGGTCACATCACACCCACAGTCCACCATTCTCAGTGTGCTTTCTCCATCTGCACAGTCCAGGAAATCCTGGCCAGGGGACAGTTCCACCCACACTAAAGATGGGACTTGTCACTTGTACTGAGTGACCAAGATATTATCTCCAGACAGTCTCTGAGGCTACCTCTATGTGGATAAGCCCTTGCAGGTATGCCTGTGGCCTGTCACCGTAAACCATGACAATTGCCTAGCTAGAGCAGCTGATGAGAACTTACCCATGCTTGCATTCCCTTACAGAACAATTAAATTGGAATTTGTGAATGGGGCCAAAGCATCATTTCTTTGAACAAATGTCTCAATGATTCCAAGGTGTAGCCATATTTTCTGTTTTCCATTAGATTAAGGTGTCTTCTGGGTCCCTCTTCTGAGCTGGGAATCAAATACAAGGGCTTATCTGAGGTAGTAATACACCCATTTGATGCCAGACTGGCATGCACATTTCTGTGAGTCCAACATTGGCCTGGTCTCCATAACAAGTGTAAGTCCAGACAGGGCTACACAGTGAGACCTACACAGTCAGAAAAAGAAAAAGAAAGGTAGCTTAGAGATGGCTCAGTGGTTAAGAGTACTAGCTGTTCTTCCAGAGGACCCAGGTTTGAGTCCCAGCACCACACAGTAGCTGACAACCCTCTATAAATCTAGTTCCTGTGTCTACGATGTCCTCTCTTGGCCTGCATATGCACCAGGCGGGTACACAGACTTACACGCAGGTAAAGCACCCAAACACATAAAATAAAAAATTTCAAGTATGCGTCAAAAATAGAAAAAAAAAAACAGAGCGGGACATTCAAATGGAAATCTCAGCAGCTACCTGGAAAGGGAGATGGAAATGAGGAAGGGAGAAGCCAGGTATGTGAGTCAGGCATAGAGGTCAGCACAGCACACCACCACAGAACAGACTAGCAACTCCACTGGGGAGGGATGGGGAGGAGCTTCAGAAAAGAGCACAGAACCCCAGAGTGCCCAAAGTGTCTGGAAGAAAGAGAAGTAGCTAAAAGCAAGGAAAAAGGAAAAGTTATGCATCTTGGATGATTTCAGAAAAGCAGGCAGGCAGGGTTAGCCTCACCTCGTGTGCAGGGTTAGCCTGCACATGGCTGTGTTGGGAGAACATTCTTCATGAAACAGGTGAACACATTTGTGTCATTCCACAATGTCAGAATTAACTGAATAACCATCCACAACATGTAGGGATTTTTCTTTTTCTTTTTTTAAAGATTTATTTATTATGTATACAACATTCTGGCTGCATATATGCCCGCATGCCAGAAGAGGGTACCAGATCTCATTACAGATGGTTGTGAGCCACCATATGGTTGCTGGGAATTGAACTCAGGACCTCTGGAAGAGCAGCCAGTGCTCTTAACCACTGAGCCATCTCTTCAGCCCACATGTAGGGGTTTCAATGACAGCAATATATCACCTCTTCTACCTACCTTGGTCACCTGGCTGAGGAGAATGAGGGTTCTTTTATTCTCATTTTAATTATTAATAGGCGCTCTCATATCACACAGCATGTGGTAAATGTGTCTGTGTGCTTATACACAGATGACAAAATGACACATGTTAGAGGCTGCAGAAGTGGGCTGGAGAGAATCCACACAGATAAGGAAGCAGACCGGGTGTAGATCAAAACTACTGGGGAACACATGATGGACAATCTGACTTTCTGACCATCTGACGATCTAACCATTCCTCACTTCATACACATGACTCTTAGGTTTTTCTTTAGACGAGCCTCTCCACCAACGCAAATAATTCCAATCAGACCGAATCAGACCAAATAAAAAATGCCCATGTTTAATAAAATGCCTTTACTCCCAGGTGACCCCAGGGAAAACATGGTGAGGGTAAGAGAAAGAAGGAGAGACCACACAAAACCCGGAGACCACATGTTCATTCCCCGGGGACAGTTGAAATAGCCTGTGAGAGTGTTCCCAACCTTCCCTGGCGAGGGGTTACCAGTTTGGTGGGGTTTTTTGACCCTCCCTGAGGGAGGGGGTCACTGTTTGGTGGGCTTTAGACTGAGGCAACTCCCAGGGGAGGGAGCTTATTCTAGGAGCTGGGGTGAAGCTCCCAGCCAAACAATGACCATTGTCCAGACAGTATTGTCTAGGTATCAGGTATCAGAAGTGATTGCAGCAGATGAGGGGATGTGTTTAGCTCCATGCAAATGCTAATTCCTGTTTTTTTTGTTTTGTTTTCGTTTGATTTTTTTCTCGGTTTTTTGAGACAGGGTTTCTCTGTGTATCTTTGGCTGTCTTGGAACTCACTCTATAGACCAGACTGGCCTCGAACTCACAGAGATCTGTCTGCCTCTGCTCCCAAGTGCTAGGATTAAAGGCGTGAACCACCACACTTGGCTTCACTATACCCTGTTTTACATGGGACTCAGAGCTTCCACAGATTTGAGGGTCAAATTCTGCCCTGGAACAACCGTCCCCATTGTCACCTGGAGTTGAGTCTGGGACAGAGGTCAGGAGCCAGAGTTGCTAGGTACACATCCCTCTGTGAAGATCCCATGACTATCTCAACCAGGCCCTTCCTAACTCTCACAGGGCCATGTTCATGGTGAGAGTCCCCAGAGTGTGGGCTGAGTTATCTAGCACACACTGCCTCTCTGCAGGCTGGAGTCAGGTGAAGGATCCTGATCCACCCCCACCATTAAGTGCTCACACTCCCATAACGGAATGCAACACAGCAGGTAGGGAAACCCAGACCAGGCCTGACCTCTCCAGCATCTAGACATCGAAAGAATCATTCACTGTGTGTTCAGAGATATGCATATGTATTCAAGGTTTCTTCCATGTACAAGCCTGTGTTTTCCAGAGCAATAGCGACCTAATGGTGTGTATCATCTCTCTATCGCTCCCTTCAGGCGCCCTTAAGTGAATTAGTGACTATTTCCTAATTCACAATCCCACAACCTATATGAATGTGGGCTACTTTGTACAAGCACAGGGCTCAAAGAGTCTCTGACTGATTCTGAGCAAAATCCCTCTTCAGCAGTAGAGAATCGTATTTCTTTAGTAATCGCTGGGCTGTGGTAGCTGAGTTCCCATAGGTTAAAAGGGAGGCTAGAAGGAAAGCTAGACCATCCATCAATACTGGGTGCACTGCGCTCGCCACCCAGCCTAGGTGTGTGGATGGGGGGGTGACCATCCTACTTGGTGCAGAAAAGCAACATGAACCCCATTCCCACAGAGCCCTTTGTAGGTCCCAGCCATGACAAGCTCAATAGAGTGCTGAGTCTCTGTTTACCCTGAGGCAATACCTGGTTGCAAGAAAGACCACAAACTGAGACTACCCAGGCACCACCCAGGAACAGACCATCCAAAGGTAATTCCTAACTTCCAAACGTTGCAGATAGGATCACCTGCCAGCACACACCCATCACTTTTCACCAGAACACCCCTAGACAAATGTCAGCCAGTCAGGGATCATGAACCTTAGAAATCCCTCACCCCGACCTTTGCTACTATAAAAACCCTAACTGAGTTCAGAGCTCTCCCGATCACTCCATCACCGTTAGACACACAGAGAGTCCGAGTTTGCAAACTTGTGTAAGAATAAAGCCTCTTTGCTCTCACATACAGGACTTAGTCTCCTGGTTGGTTTTGGGGGGACTCTGTGATCTGGGAATAGCACACTTGAAGCTGTGTCCTCTGCCTGGAACCCTTTCCTCAGGTGTCTGCCCTTTATATTGGGGGTGAAGAATGCTTTCCCTGACCTTGTCTTCTAGAGACCCTGGGTCATCCCTTCCTGCTTTATTTCTGTGCCCTATGTGTTTGCAGTCAGCCCCTGGCTGTACCTTCTAGAAGCCCTTGCTGCTAGTCCACTAGAATCAGGGCTTTGTAAGGACAAGGGGCTAGGCTGCTGTTTGAGAAGGCCATGTATCTGGGAAAGACTTGGATACCTATGAATGAATGAATGAATGAATGAATGAATGAATGAATGAATGAGTGAATGAGTGAATGATTGCATTCTCAGGGCCCTGGGCATGCTTAGGTTTATTACAAAATTTTCAGTTTTGTGACTAATGAAAGTGTTTACTACCTAGTTATTTTTTTTTTTAATTCTTTGAGGGTGTGTGCAGGCATGCAGGCATGCATGCATGTATGTGATGAAAGTACATGAAGCCTAACTAAAATTCACAATCAAGTTGATTCCTGGCAGCAGTCACCAGACAAGCAAAAAGAGGCTGAGCTCTCCTGACAGCAGAAAAAGGAAAGGAGTTTGCTTTTTTTTTTTTCCTTCCTAGAGAAATGTTTCTCAACCTGTAGGTCGCAACCCCTTCTGCTTGTACCTCCCAAGTGCTGGAATTAAAGGCGTGCATTACCACTGTCTGGCTTCTCTTTTCACTTTTATTTTTATTTTTTTGTTTTTGTTTCTTTTTTCTTTTGTTTCTTTGGGAAAGGGCTTCTCTGTGTAACAGTCCTAGCTGTAGACCAGGCTGACCTCAAACTCAAAAATCCGCCTGCTTCTGCCTCCCCACTATCGTCCAGCCTTGTTGTGGTATTTTATCATAGCAACAGTTACCCCAACCCTCCACCCCCCACCCTCACCCAGGAAGCTGTGAACTTTACAGAAGGCGTCAAAGATGGCAGATAAGCAGACACAGACAGTGGTCATGAGACTCCAGGCTTGGCGGAAGTACACCAGGAGGCAGCTATTCAGAACAGGCTGCATCCTGGAAGTCTTCCTACTGAGTCCTGGGTGCTCTCTAAAGGCAAGAGACTGGCTTCAGATGTGTCAGGTATCAGGTCTCAGGATGATGTCCACCCAAAAATCATGCATTATTATTATTATTATAGTATAGGGCAGTAGTTCTCAACGTATGGGTTGTGACCCCCAAGCCCTTCAGAAACCACAGATATTTACATTATGATCCATAACAGCAGTCAAATTATAGTTATGAAATAGCCACTAAAATGATTTTATGGTTCGGGGGCCACCACAACATGAGGAACTGAGTTAAAGGGTAGCAGCATCAGGAAGGTTAGCAACTACTGATAGGGGATTCCAAGTTTTGTTGCCATTGGCACTCAACAAACACTAAGTGGGTCTCTGGCCAAAGAAACCAAAGCAAAGGAACCCAAGGTAACATGCAAGCCATGCTGAACAAGTGACATCCGTGGGGACAGGCAGGAAAGCATATCAACCAGATGGATCTCAGCAGGACCACTCAGGAATGTCAGCCCCCGGGGAATAGAGATGCCTGTTCACATTGTCACCCTCAGAAGCTGGAATAATCCCCCTAAGCTTTAGGGACCAGATTCAGGACAAACTGGGATTCAAGGCTTCAATCCTGAAAGGAATTTATGACTGGCTTGTAAAATAAAGACAGTGTCTGTCACACGGGTTTAAGTGTAAAAAAGGAAAAAAGAGAGAGAGATGACCATGGTCCATGTGAGTGTGGCTTCCTGAGGGAACATGGCCTTTACAAAATAGAATTTTTTTTTTCTGGACAGGATCTCTCTGTGTATCATCTCTGGTTGTCCTAGAATTTGCTATGTAGATCAGGCTAGCCTTGAACTCACAGAGCTCCCCCTGCTTCTCTGGGATTAAAGATGTGACCACTGTGCCTGGCTACAAATGGGAAATTTCAATATTGCTGGAAGCTCTCCCCATCCCCCCCCCGGCCTTTTTCTTAAGATAGGACATGCATTTCCCTTTAATGTAGAATTTAGTAGAAAATTATTCCCAGAATTTATCTTTGCTTTTGTTATAGCCTCTAAAGTATTTTCAAAACAGATTTATCACTTTTAGTATCTGCTTTGAACTCATGTGTAGTCTTTAGAAATCTTATTAACTACTGTGAATTACCAACTTAAAATTTTATTTGTGAATGTACTTATTTTTATTTTCTGTGAGTGTTCTGCCTAAGTGTGTGTGCATGCTTAGTTCCTACAGAGGCCAGAAGAGGGCACCAAAGTCCTGTGATCTGGAGTTATGAGCCACATGGGTGCTGGGAACTGAACCTCCTGAACCCTGGTCCCTACCAAGAATAAAAATGTTCTCAACTACAGAACCAGCTCTCCAGCCCCTATGACATCTTTTCTGAATCCTTTAACATTCTAACTAAGGCAGGCTGCCCATTTGTGACTTTTATATGTATATGTATGCAGAACTTTATGTCAAGTGTGCAAAACAAACCAGTTTAGAGGTAGTAAGTGTTCTCCATAGAAGGGAGTTTTACATGTATTTAGAATTCCCTATTTTTGTTTTCAACATCTTGTCCTGCATCTCTTTCCTCCAAATCCCACAGACATTCAGTGCCTCCCACCAGTAAACAGTCCTTTCCACCATGATCTCCCGCCTAGAGACATACAAACATACATCAGAGTGCAACCACAAGGCTCTGGTCCTCACAGACCCTGACCAGCTCCAATCCAATCCTGCCCCTGAGCCAGGTCAGCGGCAGTCCTCAGGAGCACCCTCCTCCACCCCAGTCTCTGGTTGGAAGCATACTCCACCCAGTACCAACTCCACCTTTTTCTGTGGGGAAGTTCAAGACAGGGTCTCACTATGTAGCCCTGGCTGTCCTGGAACCCACTATGTAGACCAGGCTGGCCTCAAACTCACAGATATCTACCTGCTTCTGTCTCCCAAGTGCTGTGGCACACCTGTCTGGATGCCAGAGGCCAGCATCCAGGGAAAATACAGCAGGCAATGGCGATTATCACTGAAGAAAGTATAATCAGGCATCGACCTCCCCCCAACACTTCTGGTTCCCTGGAGGGTCCTGCTGCACAGCCTCTGTCCCTCCCTGAGCCCTCTCCCCTCGGGATGCAAGCAGAGAGTGAGTCTCCTCTCAGGACCTCTTCCCCTTTGAGGTCCCCTCCTCCCAGCCACTCTCAGGACCTGTCTCACCTGTGAGCAGGCGCCCTTTGCAGAAAAGTGGAGCAGGGGGCGCCATGGTCTCCGTGTCTGCTTGCCTCAGCTCTGCCTCACCCCTGGGTCACGGGAGCCCCTCCCAGAGTCACAATATTGTGGGTCATGGTGTGCTGTGGTCCGCAGGTGTTATGTAGTGAGATTTCAGCGGCAAAGGCAAAAGGCTGACCCACCAGAACGAAGGAGTTCTGATGGAGGCAAACCCAGTTCGCAAGGCGCTGAGTCTACCACCTTTTGCCTGTGGACTGATTCTCACAGTGGATCTCCTATGAAGCCACAAGCACTCTCCCTTGGTGCAAGACTCATCAGGGTATGGATAAGTGGGCACAACTTTTTCCAATGTACTGATATATTGAGCCATCCCCCCAACTCTGTGAGACTTTCAGTGGGAAATACAGTCACGCAGTCAATAACCTTGGTTCCGACAGCCTAATCTCTGCTTCGTTTCCTCAGACAAACTCAGTAGTTTGTCAACTCCCTGCAATTATCTTCTGCTTGGCAGTACATTTGGTCAGGAGAGGAGTTCTTCATATGGCTCACTTCCGGACCTCCTAGATAGGGGTGGCACGTCCCAGTCCCAGCTTGTTTGATTCTTAGTCCTTCCTGATAAAGAGATTGGTGCCCTAAATTCTCCTATAGCTGACTTAGGGAAGTGCTAACCTCAGTTAAACCCCCCCCCCCGGCCAAAAAAAAAGCTTTTAAACCCCTTTCATTCATACGGTGTGGAGACCAAGCACCACGGTTTGGCTTAGGTGGCTGGAATTTGTTAGATCATGAATTTTGTATTATGTTACCATAAATCTCCCTTGTCCTAACCACGTAGGGTGATAGATATAATTTACAGATCTGAAAGTCCCTATGGCTAGCTGCGCTGATGAAAATGCCAATGGAAATCAAACACCACACGCTTCCCTTCTGCAGCTTACACTGGTCGCCATGGCCACCATAAACACTGTTCCCAGCCGCTGCAGACGCTAGAGGGACACTCAGAGAGCACAGAGCTGCTGGGTTCCCTCCCTTTTTCCCTACATTTGATTACAAACTTCTAGCTTACCTAACCACACTTAAGTATGCAGTTTAACAGATGAATTTCCCTTCTTCCCCTTTTGAGAATTTAGAAGCCTCCTAGGTGCTGCCTGGGCATCTTTTCTGGCCACACCTCCCCAGGGCTATAAAGACGCTGACAGTGTACCTCGGGATGGCTCTTATCTGCCTTTTGACTCTGAGAAGATTCAAGCTCAGAGAACTGCCTTTGTTTTGTCTGTGTATATATAGGGGAAAACTTAGCAGGAGGGGTAGAATAAAGAAACTGATGGGGGCTGGAGAGATAGCTCAGTGGTTAAGAGCGTTGCCTGCTCTTCCAAAGGTCCTGAGTTCAATTCCCAGCAACCACATGGTGGCTCACAATCATCTGTAATGAGGTCTAGTGCCCTCTTCTGGCCTGCAGACATACACACAGACAGGATATTGTATACATAATAAATAAATAAATATTTAAAAAAAAGAAACTGATGCAGGAAAGTATGTAGTGTAGAGTTCATTTTGCTCTCAGACCTAAATCTTGCGCTTGTTATAAGTCTTCTTCTGAACCTCAAAGGGGACACTGAGGCTGGCACTCAGAGGTCCCTGATAATGTTGTGTCTCATCCCAGCCTATTGCTACTACTGGTCCCTTTCAGGCCACCACCCCCTTCTCTCTCTCTCTCTCCATTCTTAAAGATCCTTCCTTCCTTCCTTCCTTTCTTTCTTTCCTTTTTGTTTTTATGAGACAGGGTTTCTCTGTAGCTTTGGAGCCTATCCTGGAACTCACTCTGTAGTCCAGGCTGGCCTCAAACTCACAGAGACCTGCCTGCCTCTGCCTCCTGAGTGCTAGGCTTAAAGGCCTGTGCCACCACTGCTGACCCCACGGTGCCCTTTCTAATCTCCTCCAGGGACATAAACTCACCTGCTTTCCTCCTCTACCTTTCACTTGACTGACTGGTAGAGAAAGAGAACAGACTTGGAGGCAACACTCTGTAGCTCTGACTAGACGACCCTGGGCAGAACCTTTACCTCCTCCATCTCATTTGTAACACAAGGGTCATTCTTACTGCATCAGAAGATGACAGGAAGAGAGCAAATAAAGCCATGCACGTGCCTGGCCTGTGATCGTCCCCCATAAGCATCCTTGTAGTTTGATCCTCTCACCATTCAGTTCTCTCTCCCCTGACCTTTTCTCCTTTGCCTTAAATGACATCCTTCATCTAACCTGCTATGGAGCAAAGTCATGCCTTCTGTTGTGACTCTGCTTCAGTGTTTTCCCCAGGGAGTCTGCTGTCATCTCAGGTTGCCCAGTGTGTATATATGAGGGAATACACCTTTAAGAAATCCTTTTTATGTTCAAATAAAATACATGCTCCCTCTGCTTACATACACCAGTCCTGAATTTGGTTTGGTGCATACATCCATTTCCTTATTGGAGCCTTCTTCAGTCCTTCTCTTTACACCTTATAAATGAGGGAAGTACACATAGGTGGAGTTTTTCTGTCCCAACCACCTGCTCCCAAATAACTGCAGCCATTTCCTAAATAACTGACTCAGAGACTTAATATAAATTATAAATGCTGGACCAATAGCTCAGGCTTATCATTAACTAGCTCTTACAACTTAACCTATTTCTATTAATCTATGTGCTACCCTGAGCTCCTGGCTTTTACCCCTATCCCATTTTGTGTGTCTGATTCATTCTCCATCTGGCTGGTGACTCCTTTGATTCCACCCTTCCTCCTCCCATCATTCTCCTAGTCTGGCTTTCCTGCCTAACCTTATCCTGTTCAACTAATGGCCAATCAGCTTCTTTATTAAAGCAATCATAGTGTCACATATTCACACAGCTGAAAGGAGCAATACACAGCAAGTACAAAGATAAAAATAATGACTTGGGCCACAATAAAGAATTCTCTTAGCCAGATGAATGGTCTTTGCAAGGCATTGCCTGAAACCTGTGTCTAGGCCTGACAAGCCTATATGATTTCAGGGTACACACCAAGACCTCCAGGAGAATACCACTGTTTCCTTACCCCCCACAACCTCCTTTTGGCGAAGGTATTTTCCTAGAACTGCCTAGTGAGATCTGGAACGTCCTCCTCCCTGAGCCATTTCACCTCCAGCTGGCCAGCCAAGGCCCTACCACAAGCAACCATCCCAGCCTAGACACCCGGGCTGGCAGCTTTGCTGCTCCCATAATCACAATGGCTCACAGCCAGGCCCACTGTGTGCAGTTACCACCTAAGGCTCTGCACAGAGCTGCAGATGTCTCGAGAGAGTCTGTGTCGTCATCCCCATCTTACAAATTAAAAAGTTGAGGGAGAAGAGTTAAGTAGTGTGCCCAACACGACCCAATTCCTTCATTTCCTTTCATTCCCACTCCATCTGGGAAGAAGATGTTGTCAGGTTTCTGAGGTCTCTTGAACAGAATTCAGCCTTCCCGAAATACTTTTGTCCCTGAACAGCAGCATCCACTGTTGCTGCCTCACTCCACACGGACCATTTCACAGCTCATCGTGATCCTTGTTTTTATAAATTCTAATCTCTTGTAGGAAGAGGCAGGACCAGGTTCCCTGTTTTCACAAAAGGATTTCAGGTTTTTCATTTTTGTTTTTGTAATGTGTGAACTATTTGCACAGCTATTTTGTGGCCATAAAAGGGAGAAATGTCTCTCAGGTAGAAAGAGGAAAGGTCCCTACAACAGTCACCAAGAGGAGGAATTTTAAACCCAGAATCCTTAAAAACAGCCCAAGCCCCATGGCTTTGGATCAATGGTGACACTACACCTGCTTTCCTTCTCAGCTTCCTTCCCGCCTCACTTTCACAGACCTAAGGAACTTACTTACTCACACAGTTTCAAAAGACCTGACCTCTCCTGGGCCACAAATTAGTGAAGTCTAACAAAGTAAGAGAACTGATCAAAGTGTACCCAGTGTTGAACTTCGTCGGACTTACCATATTTCTGAGAGAGAGAGAAAAATGACCTGCACCACTGTGTTAAAAGTCAGGCGGTGGTGGTGGCACATGCCTTCAATCCCAGCACTGGGGAGGCAGAGGCAGGTGGATCTGTATGTTAGAGGACCGCCTGGTCTACCTAGAGAGTTCCAGGCTAGCCAAGGCTGCATAGGGAAACCTGTCTCAACAACAAAAAAATATTGAGGAGGATGGAACCAATCTGGCACTTGGACCCATGATGCCTGTGCCTCATCTGGAGTTTACCTCCCTCCCATCATGCCTTGCTTCCGAGATTCAGTCAAGTAACTTCTTCTTTGTCCCGTGGAAGCAGAATTTAGAATGACTCTGGGCTTTTTGTCTTGACTTTTGTAACTGTTTTTGATTTTTTAGACCAGGTCTCATCTTATCATTAGCCCAGGCTCTCCTTAATTTTGCTACACAGTCCAGGCTGGCCTTGAACTCGTGATTCTCCACCTCCACCTCCCAAGCACTGGGATCTTCCGTTTGTGTTGCCTTGCCCCACCCAACATTTTGTTGTTGTTTTGTTTGAGATAGAGCTTCAATAGGTAGCTCAAGCTGGCCTGGAATCTGTGAGCCTCCTGACTCAGGCCCCCAGTGTTAGGGTGTGGCTATTACCCCCCCTTCAACATTTTTGAAGAATCAGGTTCTTTGTTACTTTTTTTTCTTTTTTGATAACCTTCAATTTGGGCTTGCCTAATGGTTCTGCATGAGTAACCTCGTGGTGCACTTTGGCCAGATAGCAGAGGAGTGGCAATAGGCTTTTCCAGTCCAGCATGTTAGGAGCCCAGAATAGTGATGCCTCTCACTTCTGCTCAAGGGAATTTGTAGAGAAAGAAGGAGGAGAGAGAAATGGAAAGGAGGCTTTCGAGCTTCCACCAGAAGAATTAGAACCTTTGTTTAAACAGTAACCTTTTGGGGGCCAAGAGATGGCTGAGTGGCTAAAAGGCTATGCTGTTCTTGCAGAGGTCCTGAGTTTGATTCTTGCTTCCTCACGACAGACTGGAACTGAAGGGACTCTAATCAGCGTGAGCACAGCAAACATGGCTCTGCCAGGCCTTGCCCTTTGCCCCCATTCCCTCTGCCTTTCTAAAAACCATTAGATTACATTCCTAAAGCTAGCCACCAAGGTCTATTCCTTTATTTGGCCACGTCCTCTTACTGAGCCTGACTACCAAGGTCCAGCTATCAAATTATTGAAACCCAGCAATCAAAATCCCCCTTTGGTTCACCTAATTAACATAGCCAATTGAAACTAAGCACCTCATCCTAGCATGGGTTCCCCCTCTTACCTTCGTAAGCTGTCATTTTCCTATGGGCCACATCTGTCTCCTCTCGATCCAGAGGCACCGTGTCCCCCTCCCCCGGACAAATATCTCTGACCCCTCCCTTGTTCCCTTCCCCTTCTTCCTGATCCTCTGTCTTAATTAGGTTTTCTGTTACTGTGAAGAGATGCCATGGCGACGGCAACTCTTATAAAGGAAAACATTTGAGATGGCAGCTTACGGTTTCGGAGGTTTAGCCCTTTGCATCATGGCAGGTGGAAGTACAGCGGTGTGCAGGCAGAAATTGCGCTGGAGAATTCTACATCTTCATCCAAAGACAACAGGAAATGAACTGAGACACTGGGCAGTATCTGGAGCATAGAAGACTTCGAGCCCTCCCCTACAGCAACACACTTCCTCCAACAAGGCCACACCTACTTCAACAAGGCTACACCTCCTAATTGTGCCACTCCCTTTGGGAACCATTTTTTTTTTCAGACTGCTACATCTTCTGTCTCCTGTCTTTGTCTCTTATTCCCTGCCCTTTATCCCACTGAGACAAATCTCCTTTGTGCTGTGGATGTGATGGTCTTGAGGTGTCCTGAGCCAACATGGATCTCTTACAGTAACTTCATCTCTGTTGAAATCCAATGCCTGTAGCATCTGCAGGCACCTGCACTCATGTTCACACCTACCCACACCCACACAAACACACAGAGGCACATACACACAATTAAAAAAAAAAAAAACGAAAGCAACTCTCATAAAACTAAAACCAATAACCTTGAGTGGTCGGTCTATAAACACACTGAAGTTTCACAAGCTCTCTTCTAAATTGCCTTCGAGTTCTAAATGCAACGGTTTCACACTTGCCTCAAGCTTGTCATTTTGCAGAGGGCCGGATGGAATTAATCCATGAAGTTTAGGTAGTTCTGTGGTGCTGTGCTGCCACCTAGTGCCCATGATTGATAATCACACTTAACCATCCTCAAGAGAGGAATACCAGGCTGCAAGGTGAAGTTCAAGCCACAGATGTGCACAGCAACTTCAAGGGACTGTTAGAAGCAGCCACATCCACACTACTGAGAAACTCCACACTGAAAGTGAAGTTTATTGGCCTCAGTGGTAAAGGCACCGCCCAAACTCTGAGAACCTAGTTGGATCTGCAGGACTCAAAGGGTGAAAGGAGAAAACTCTCAACAGCCGTCTCCTGATTTCCATTCAATGCAATGATATGCGGGCACTCCCCCATACAACAAACAATAAATGTTGCACAAAAGTGAAGTTTAAGTTTTTGATAGCCGGGCAGTGGTAGTGCACACCTTTGATCCCAGCACTCAGGAGGCAGAGGCAGGGGTATCTCTGTGAGTTCAAGGCCAGCCTGGTCTACAGAGTTCCAGGACAGCCAAGGCTACACAGAGAAACCTTGTCTCAAAAACAAAAAAATATATATTTTTATTTATTTCATGTGTGTGCATTGTGCATATGTTCTATGTGGTGAGTGGGGGGTCATAAGACAACCTGGAGTTATTCCACGGGTGTCTCCACCTTTTTAAAATTAACTAATTAATTTTTATTTTATCTTTTACTTTATTTAGTTACTGGTTTTTTAAAGACAGGGTTTCTCTGTGTAGCTCTGGCTGTCCTAGAACTTTCCTGCCTCCGCCTCCTGAGTACTGGTATTAAATACCTGTGCTGCCATCACCCGGCGACTTCCACCTTTTTTTCTGAGCCCAGCTCCCATTGGCTCAAAGCTTTGCCAAGTAAGTTAGGGTAGTTGGCCAGCTGCAGGAGTCCAGCTGTCTCAGTGCCCATCTCAACATGGCCGATATTAACAGGGACACACCACCATGCCAACAGAAGATAGAATTTACAGGAAATGGAAGCAGAGGAAGAGGCCCAAGACATAGTGGGCATGGACTCAGTCTACCTTCATTTTGAGACAAGATTTATTTTTCTCTCTGTGTGTGTGTGTGTGTGTGTGTGTGCGCGCGCGCGCTTGCATGTGAGTACCAGTGCCTTCAGAGGCCAGAGGCTTTAGTTCCCTTGGGGTTGGAGTTTAGGTGATTGTAAACCACACAATGTTCAATTCCCAGCACTGACATGAAGGCTCACAAACATCTGTAACTCCAGATCAGGCACTCTCTTCTGACCTCTGAGGTTACCAGGCACAAATGTGTGCATACAGGCAAACCAGTCAGAACACATAAAATAAATAAGTCTAAATTAAAAAAGAAATAAAAGGTTTTCCAAAAAGGTGCCCACTTCCTACTCAAGACTCTACAAATGCAAAATGTAGGTCAAATTTTCTTTCTCACTAGCATTTATCACTTTCATTGCCACCAATCCGTAGCACAATTCCTTCATTGCAACTAGATCCGTCTCTCTGTCCTACTGTCCCAAGGTGCATTTAAATCTTTCCTCAAACCGCCTGGAGTGGCACTCGGAAAGTAGAGACAAGAGGATCTCTGAATTCGAGGCCAGCCTGTTCTACAAGGTGAGTTCCAGGACAGCCAGGACCACACAGAGAAACCCTGTCTTGAAACATAAAATTCAAAAACAAAACAAAACAAATATTTCCTCAAAACTGTTTTCTGCTGTGCAGAGTCGTCCACACCTTCATCAAAAGCAACCTATGACTTTCTACAGGACAAAGACTATGAACGGGAGATTCGGGACATACGCTAGGTACCCTGAGCATCTTCTCCTGGCTTAATATCCTCATGAAAAGCCAGGCGGTGGTGGCGCACGCCTTTAATCCCAGCACTCAGGAGGCAGAGACAGGCGGATCTCTGTGAGTTGGAGGCCAGCCTGGTCTACAAGTGCTAGTTTCAGGACAGGCTCCAAAGCTACAGAGAAACCCTGTCTCGAAAAACAAAACAAAACAAAAATATCCTCATGAAAGACACAGAAATTAAGAAAGTAGGGTCTCTACTTCAGGGAACATAAAATCAGAGACTCATACGTGGAAATAATCACACAAAAAAGAGGCACGTGTGCCTCGGAAAGACAAGAATGGAGGTTAGTAGTAAAGCATTCTTCAGTCAGCCTGAATGAGGTCCTGGGATTGTTACGGAGCCTTACAAAGAAAAAGAGAAACAGCGCCATCTATGGGAGAATGTGGCTATACACAGATTAATGCTTAGGCCTGGCTGATTAACTTCCAGTTTCACTGGTCTGGAGTGGGACCTCTGGAGAGGTTTTGGATCCTTACCACAGGCCGCTCCTGGTCCTGATGGAGATTCTTCTGCCAATAGTTTGGAGCTGGGCTGTACATTTGAGCTAGCTCTTGATTATGTTCAACATGCATGAGCCTGCACTCTGCCCCTGGGGAAGCTGAGGTGCCTACGATGAACTCAGGCTGGTATATTTTGAAAAATTCCACATGAAGCATAAAGTAAAAAGATTTGGTATGTCCAGGTAGTGAAATATTACACTGCAATCAATAGAAACAAATGTTACCCTGCTCCTTCTTACTCGATAGGCCAACCCAACCTACTCCCTCCTGCTGCCAGGTGAGCTGCAATTGGCCTTACCCCACAACTTCAATCCTGATCAAATGGTTTTGATTGGCTTTGGTTTGGTCTGGTGGTCTGTTTAGTTTCTGTTTACAGACAGGTTCTCGTGTAGCCCAACCGGTCTGGAACTAGCTTCATTGTGGAGGATGCGCTTGGCGTTTTGATCCTCCTGCCCCTCCAATGTACTGTAATTACACGGATGCATGACCATCACAAAATAAAATGATCAGCTAGGCGGTGGCGCACACCTTTAATCTCAGCAGGCAGAGGCGGGAGAATTGGAGGCCAGCCTGGTCTACAGAGTGAGTTCCAGGACAGGACAGCAAGGGCTACACGGAGAAACCTTGTCAAAAAAGAAAAAGAAAAAAGAAAAGAAAGAAAAGAAAAGAAAATGACCAAATGTTCAAGAGAAGGTAGGAGCATTTTCAGGTTCAGTTCCAAGTCAGCCTCCTCTGAGGTTTAGGCCAGTCAATGTACATAGCAAGTTCCACACCAACCAGGGCTATATAGAGAGACCCTGTATCAAAAATGAATGAATTAATGATAAAATAAATGATTTGCTTGAAACAGGGCACAGTTGTGTACACTTGTGTTGTGGGATATTTGATCCCACTGTGTGAAGATGGGACTCTGTCCATCCTTACCTGCCTAAGGCAACTTCTGATTGGTTTAATAAAGAGTTGAATGGTCAATAGCTAGACAGGAGATGATAGGCTGTACTTCTTGGCAGAGCTAGCAACTCTGGGAAGAATCTGAGGCAGGCGATTCACCAGCAAGATGTGGACGAAGGTGAATGTACACTGTATTAAGGAGAGGTAATGAGCCATGTGGCAGAATGTAGGTTAATATAAATGGGTTAATTTAAGTTATAAGAGCTAATTGGGAACAAGCCTAAGGTAAAACCAAGTTTACATAATTAATAATTGTTAGGAATTTTTCCTAACACGAGCTCTCAGCCGACGCAAAAATCCCAATCAAGCCAAATCACAGCAAGCCAAATTAAAATATATCCAGGTTTAATGGGATTCCTCTCGGGTGGCCCCAAGGGGGAACTGGGAGGCCGCTAAAGCTACCACCAAGGGGAGAGGAAAGAGACCACATGTTTCTCCTCTGGGAGCTCACTTAAATACCCTGTGGGAGTGGTCCTGACCCCTCCCTGGGGTCAGGGGTCAGGACCTGGCATGCTGGGATTTAGAGTCCAGACCAATACAACCTCCAGGCCTGGGGGCTTCACTTCCAACTTAACAATAATAAGTCTCCATAGCCAGGCGGTGGTGGTGCACGCCTTTAATCCCAGCCCTTGGGAGGCAGAGGCAGGCGGATCTCTGTGAGTTCAAGCTCAGTCTAGTCTACAGAGTGTGTTCCAGAACAGGCTTCAAAGAGAGAAACCCTGTCTTGAAAAACAAAAAAACAAAAACAAAAAACTCACATCATTATTTGGGAGTTCAAGGCCAATCTTAATACTTGGAGACACTGTCTAACCAAAAACTAAGACAAAAAAACATTACATGCCACTAACATGACTCATTGAGTCTGTTGATCATGCTGGCCTGGTATTCACTAAGTGGACCAGGCTAGCCTCTATAATTTGTGATGATCCTCCTGCCTCTACCTCCCACACTCTATAGTCCTCGCTTAAAATTTCATATATGTGTATATATACATGTAGATTAAAAAACAATAAAAAATAAAAGGCTAAGTGTGGTTGTAAATTCTTGTAACTCTTTTTATTATTATTATGTATAGTGTTCTGCCTGCATGTATGCCTGCAGGGCAGAAGAGGACACCAGATCTCATTATAGATAGTTGTGAGCCACAGTGTGGTTGCTGGGATTTGAACAGTACCTCTGGAAGAGTAGGCAGTGCTCTTAACCCCTAAGCCATCTTTCCAGTACCCAAATTCTAAAGTGAAGGTAAAAGGATCAGGAGTTCAAGATCATGGTTACACAATGAGTGTGAGGCCAGTCTGGGAAACATGATACCTTGTCTCAAGAAATTATAAATAAATAAATAAATAAATAAATAAATAAATAAATAAATAAATAAATAAATAAATGGGGGCTGGTGAGATGGCTCATCAGTTAAGCACAATTATTGCTCTTGCAGAGGACCTGCATTCAGTTTCCAGCACCCATATTGTGATTCACAATTGTCTCTAACTCCCATTCCAGGAAATGCAATGCCTTCTTCTGATCTCCACGGCACCAGGCATGCATGAGGTGCACATACATATTATGTGGGCAAAACACTCACATACATAAGATAAATTAAGTCCAAATTTTTTTCCTAAAAAGGTGATCATTATGGTAAAAGTAAAACGGTGCTGCTTCCCAAGTGGCACGAGTGGGCAGTGGGCCATGAGGGGCAGTGGGTCCTGGCGCGGCAGGCGAGTCAGAGACAGATAGGCACGCCATGCAGAGTGAGGTTGTGTTGCAAGGGAGTGGGCTGCTTGTTTGTCCCAGCCGCCTGGCTAGCTTAGCCCCGAAATAACCACACAGAAATTGTATTAATTAAAACACTGCTTGGTCCATTAGCTCTAACTTCTTATTGGCTAATTCTTACATCTTAATTTAACCCATTTCTATTAATTTGTGTATCGCCACGTGGCAGTGGCTTACTGGGTAAAATTCCCAGTGTCTGTCTCTGCTGGATCCATGGCATCTCTCTGACTCTGCATTCTTCCTCCCAGAATTCAGCTGTGTTTTCTCTGCCTACCTAAGTTCTGCCCTATCAGGCCAAGGCAGTTTCTTTATTCATTAACCAATGAAAGCAACACATAGACAGAAGGACTACCCACACCAAGGTTGGATATTTATTTAGTGGGTTATGGAAGGGAAGGGGAAAGGGAGGAAGAAGGGGGATGAAGAGAAAGGCACAGAGAGAAAGGGAGGGGGAAAAGAGAGAGAGAGATAGAGAGAGAGAAGGGGGAAGGAGAAGAAGCAGCAGCCACTGCTTCCGAGGAGGGATGGGAGAGGGGGCAGAGAGAGAGAGAGAGAGAGAGAGAGAGAGAGAGAGAGAGAGAAAGCAGAAGTTACCTCTTTGGGAGAGAGACTGAAAGCTAAAAAGTGCAGGCTGGAGGAGGCAGGACATCCACTTCCCTTGGTGGAAGGGAAAGGGTTGGGAGAGAGTGGGGCTTGTCTCTTAAAGGGAGAGGGTACCCAGGTGACAGACCAGGCCAGCAGATCATAACATTCCCATCTCTTTCTTTAATAAAAAGGCAGGAAGTTAGGCACAACAGGTTAAAGGAATTGGGACAGTGGATTCTCGTGGCTGTCGTCTTGTAGGAGGCAACCTGAGAAAGCTGGGTACTGTTCAAATCCTGGGGTAGCTGGTCATTTTACTCCTGTCCAGACTTTGTGGTATGGAACTGTCCGGTGTCTCTTGGACCTGGCAAGATGTTGAGAGAACAGAGGACAAAGTTAAGTTTAGGAAGAGAAAAAAAAATTTCAGGACCAGGGAATTGCAAAGGGTATATCTGACCTGTTTAAGAGAGATTCTTCAATTTGGCTCCCTGGAACTCACAAGAATTTTTTGGGTTTGTGAAAACATAAGTTTTAGCATATGCATTGTATAAACAGTAGCATATTTATGTCAGAATGACTGTGACCAACCTTTTTGCATAATGAAAAGTATCTTTAAGACTGTGGAAGGCAGCGTGAGAGAGAAATTTGATAACCTGTATTTGTCCTCACACCTTTATAACTTGTAGGTACACATGTTAATAACTTGCATTTGTATTTTACTGAAATTTGTTTGGTGAGGTTATCATTTTAAACTGACAAAACCTCTCTGCTGTCAAACTGCACCAGAGATTTTTTTTTCCTCTTCTTTTTAGATTTTTGAGACAGAGTTTCTCCCTAGCTTTTGGTTCCTGTCCTGGAACTAGCTCTTGTAGACCAGGCTGGCTTCAAACTCACAGAGGTCTGCCTGCCTCTGCCTCCTTGGTGCTGGGATTAAAGGTGTGGGCCACCACTGCCCTGCCATCAGAGATCTTTAAGGATAAAATTTTACTTGAATTATTGATTAAAAAAATGACAGAGAACTTACTTGGTTGGCACCTAGAGCTACTCCTCAGGGTCTTCCAGGATCTTTGAGGGTCGTATTTTTCTTTTGCTGCTTAGCACACGCCCTGTAAGGCTCCAGAAGATCCTGTGGGCTAAGAAATCTGTAGGAACACAAGCCTACCTTGACCTGAGCAGCTAGGCTGTCGATTCCAGTGATTCTGTCTACTGTCTAGAGATCTTCAGTTTAGATGAAAGGCAATTTTTCTCAGTGGTCAGCGCTTGGCAGTTGCAGCAAATTGTGGATGGATGTTGTTCTGTGCCCATTTGTCTTCTGTCTTCTTTGGAGGAAATAGAGTGCTGCTACTAGGAGCCAATCTGTCTCTTTTATTTTGATTTTTTAATTGATAATTATTGAGCTCTACTGTTGCGGGCTGCAACATTGTTGCTGGCGACCACACGCAGATGTGGCCGCCGTTCCGTACTCCAAAACAAGTGCTTTGCACATGCGCCTCTCCCGAACAGGCGATGTCAGATCTAGCCTATCCCTGACGACCTGTCAATCTGGTGCCATGAGCTGACCAATTGCTGAATGACACCTCAGAGGCGAGAGAATTTTACTATATAAGCTCGCCAATCTCGGTGAGTTGGGTCTCCTGTCTTCAGCTGTAAGAAAGCGCCTTGATCGAGAAGAATCCTGGTGTCCGCGTCCTTTCTGCTGGCAGACGGGGCGCGACACTCTACATTTTTCTCTACTCTCCTCCCTGCCTCTCCCCTCCCCTCTTCAACCCTCCCCCAAGGTCCACATGCTCCCAATTTACTCAGGAGATCTTGTCTTTTTCTGCTTTCTACTTCCCATGTATATTATATCTATGTAAGTCTCTCTTAATGTTGCATTGTTGTCTAGGTTCTCTGGCACTGTGATTTGTAGGCTGGCTTTCTTTACTTTATGTTTAAAAACCACCTATGAGCCGGGCGGTGGTGGTGCAAGCCTTTAATCGCAGCACTCGGGAGGCAGAGGCAGGTGGATCTCTGTGAGTTTGAACCAGCCTAGTCTACAAGAGCTAGTTCCAGGACAGGCTCCAAAGCCACAGAGAAAACAAAACAAAACAAAACAAAACAAAAACCCTGTCTCGAAAAAAAACAACAACAACAACAACAACAACAACAAAAAAAACCTATGAGTGGGCACATGTGATAATTGTCTTTCTGTGTCTGGGTGACCTCACTCAAAATAATGTTTTCTAGCTCCATCCATTTTCCTGCAAAATTCAAGCTGTCGTTATTTTTTTTCTGCTTTGTAGTACTCCATTGTGCAAATGTACATTTTCCTTATCCATTCTTCAATCGAGGGGCATTTAGGTTGTTTCCAGGTTCTGACTATGACAAACAAAGCTGCTATGAACATAGTCGAGCACATGCCCTTGTGTCACGATTGAGCATCCTTTGGATATATACCCAAAAGTGGTATTACTAGGTCTTTTTTTTCTGATTAACATAAAGTACCTTTTTTAGTTTTCTTTTTTTTCCATATTTATTGAGGTCTACATTTTTCTCTGCTCCCCTCCCTGCCTTTCCCTTCCCTCCTTCAACCCTCCCCCAAAGTCCCTACGCTCCCAATTTACTTAGAAGATCTTGTCTTCTTATACTTTCTACTTCCCATGTACATTAGATCTATGTAAGTCTCTCTTAGTGTCCATATTGTTGTCTTGGTTCTCTGGGACTGTGATTTGTAGGCTGGTTTTCTTTAATTTATGTTTAAAAACTGCCTATGACTGAGTACATGTGATAACTGTCTTTCTGTGTCTGGGTTACCTCACTCAAAATAATGCTTTCTAATTCAATCCATTTTCCTGCAAAATTCAAGCTATCGTTATATTTTTCTGCTGTGTAGTAGTACTCCTTTGTGTAAATGTACCACATTTTTTTATCCATTCTTCAATCGAGGGGCATTTAGGTTGTTTCTAGATTCTGGCTATGACAAACAAAGCTGCTATGAACATAGTCGAGCACATGTCCTTGTGGCACGATTGAGCATCCTTTGGATATATACCCAAAAGTGGTATTACTGGGTCTTGAGGAAGGTTGTTTCCTAATTTTCTGAGAAATCGCCACACTGACATCCATAGGGGTTGTACCAGCTTGCATTCCTACCAGCAATGCAGAAGTGTTCCCTTTTCCCCACAACCTCTCCAGCATAACTTGTCATCAGTATTTTGATCTTGGCATTCTTACAGGTGTAAGATGGAATCTCAGAGTTGTTTTGATTTGCATTTCTCTGATGACTAAGGATGTTGAACATTTCCTTAAGTGTCTTTCAGCCATTTTAGATTCCTCTGTTGAGAGTTCTTTGTTTAGGTCTGTACTCCATTTTTTTTATTGGATTATGTGATCTTTTGGTGTCCAATTTCTTGAGTTCCTTGTATATTTTGGAGATCAGACCTCTGTCTGATGTGGGGTTAGTGAAGATCTTTTCCCATTCTGTAGGCCGTCGATTTGTCTTGTTGACCGTGTCTTTCACTTTACAGAAGCTTTTCAGTTTCAGGAGGTCCCATTTATTAATTGTTTCTCTCAGTGTCTGTGCTGCTGGGGTTCTATTTAGGAAGTGGTGCTCTGTGCCAATGCATTCAAGTGTACTTCCCACTTTCTCTTCTATAAGGTTCAGTGTGGCTGGCTTTATATTGAGGTCTTTGATCCATTTGGATTTGAGTTTTGTACATGGTGATAGATATGGGTCTATTTTCATTTTTCTACATGTTGATATCCAGTTATGCCAGCACCACTTGTTGAATATGCTTTCTTTTTTCCATCTGACATTTTTTGCTTCTTTATGAAAGTTCAAGTGTTCGAAGATGTGTGGATTGATATCCAGGTCTTCTATTCAGTTCCATTGGTCCTCATATCTGTTCTTATGCCAGTACCAGACTGTTTTCAGTACTGTAGCTCTGTAGTATAGTTGAAGTCAGGGATTGTGATGCCTCCAGAAGTTCTTTTGTTGCCCAGGATTGTTTTTGGCTATCCTGGGTTTTTTGCTTTTCCAAATGAAGTTGAGTACCGTTCTTTCAAGGTCCTTGAAGAATTTTGTTGGGATTTTGATGGGCATTGCATTGAATCTGTAGATTGCTTTCGGTAGGATTGCCATTTTTACTGTATTAATTCTGCCTACCCAAGAGCATGGGAGGTCTTTCCACTTTCTGGTGTATTCTTCAATTTCTTTCTTCAAAGATTTAAAGTCTTGTCATATAAGTCTTCCACTTGTTTGGTTAGAGTTACTCCGAGATATTTTATGCCATTTGTGGCTATTGTGAAGGGTGTTGATTCTCTGATTTCTTCCTCAGCCCTTTTATCATCCGTGTACAGGAGGGCTACTGTTTTTTTTTTTTTTTGAGTTAATCTTGTATCCTGCTACATTGCTGAATGTGTTTATGAGTTGTAGAAGTTCTTTGGTAGAATTTTTGGGATCACTTAAGTAAACTATCATATCATCAGCAAACAGTGAGAGTTTGACTTCTTCTTTTCCAATTTGTATCCCCTTGATCTCCCTTTGGTGTCTTATTGCTCTAGCTAGGACCTCAAGAACTATATTTAATAGGTATGGAGATAGTGGACAACCTTGTCTTGTTCCTGATTTCAGTGGAATCGCTGGGAGTTTCTCTCCATTTAGTTTGATGTTGGCTGTTGGCTTGCTGTATATTGCCTTAATTATGGTTAGGTATGTTCCTTGTATCCCTGTGCTCTCCAAGACCTTTATCATGAAGGCATGTTTTATTTTGTCAAAAGCTTTTTCAGCATCTAATGAGATGATCACGTGGTTTTTATTTTTCAGCTTGTTTATATGGTGGATTACACTGACAGATTTTTGTATGTTGAACCATCCCTGCATCTGTAGGATGAAGCTGACTTGGTCATGGTGGATGATGGTTCTGATGTGTTCTTGGATTTGATTTGCTAGTATTTTATTTAGTATTTTTGCATCAATGTTCATGAGTGAGATTGGTCTGTAATTCTCTTTTTTAGTATTGTCTGTGGTTTGGGTATCAGGGTAATTGTAGCCTCATAAAAAGAGTTTGGCAATGTTCCTTCTGTTTCTATTGTGTGGGATAATTTGAGGAATATTAGGTTCTTCTTTGAAAGTTTTGTAGAATTCTGAGCTGAAAC
This sequence comes from Ondatra zibethicus, assembly GCA_004026605.1. NCBI lineage: Eukaryota > Metazoa > Chordata > Mammalia > Rodentia > Cricetidae > Ondatra > Ondatra zibethicus. Next base: position 3,257 of record PVIU01005340.1, on the reverse strand, counting down.
CATCTGGTCCTGGGCTTTTTTTTGTTTGTTTGGGAGACTTTTGATGACTGCTTCTATTACTTCAGCAGTTATAGGTCTGTTTAATTTGCTTATCTGGTCTTGATATAATTTGGTAAGTGACATTTGTCAAGAAAGTTGTCCATTTCCTTTAAGTTTTCCAATTTTGTGGAGTACAGGTTTTCAAAATATGACCTGATGATCCTCTGTATGTCCTCCGAGTCTATTGTTATGTCCCCCTTTTCATTTCTGATTTTGTTAATTTGGATATTCTCTCTCTTCCTTTTGGTTAGTTTGGATAAAGGTTTGTCTATTTTGTTGATTTTCTCAAAGAACCAACTCTTTGTCTCATTGATTCTTTGTATTGTTTTCTTTGTTTCTATTTCATTGATTTCAGCTCTCAATTTGATTATATCCTGCCATCTAGTTCTCTTAAGTGAGTTTGCTTCTTTTTGTTCTAAAGTTTTCAAATGTTCTGTTAATTCACTAGTGTGGGATTTTTCCAGCTTCTTCATGTAGGCATTTAGTACTATGAACTTGCCTCTTGACACTGCTTTCATTGTGTCCCATAAATTTGGGTATGTTGTGTGGTCATTTTCATTGAATTTTAGGAAATCTTTAATTTCCCCCTTTATTTCTTCCTCGACCCATTGATGATTCAGATGAGCATTGTTTAATTTCCATGTGTTTGTGGGTTTTCTGGAATTGGTATTGCTGTTGACTTCTAGTTTTAAAGCATGGTGATCTCATAAGGTACATTGGGTTATTGCAATTTTTTTATATTTGTTGAGGTTTGTTTTGTTACCGAATATGTGGTCAATTTTTGAGAAGGTTCTACGAGGTGCTGAGAAGAAGGTATATTCTTTTGTGTTTGGATGGAATATTCTATAGATGTCTGTTAAGTCCATTTGAGTCATAACATCTGTTAGTTCTCTTATTTCTCTGTTCATTTTTTTGTCTGATTGACCTGTCCAGTGGTGAGAGGGGAGTGTTGAAGTCTCCCACTATCAGTGGGTGGTGTTTAATATATGATTTAAGCTTTCAAGGTGTTTCTTTGACATATGAGGGTGCCCTTGTATTTGGGGCATAGATGTTCAGTATTGAAATTTCCTCTTGATGGATTTTTCCTCTGACTAATATGAAATGTCTTTCTTTGTCTCTTTGGACTGATTTTTAGCTTGAAGTCTATTTTGTTAGATATTAGGATAGCTACACCCACTTGTTTCTTAGGTACATTTGATTGGTATATTTTTTCCCAACCTGTTACTCTGAGACGATGTCTGTCTTTGAGGTTGAGATGCGTTTCTTGTAAGCAGAAGAGGGATGGATTCTGTTTTCGTATCCAATCTGTTAGCCTGTGCCTTTTTTAAATTTCTATTTATTATGTATACAGTGTTCTGTCTGCATATATGCCTACTCAACAGAAGAGGGCACCAGATCTCATTACAGATGGTTGTGAGCTACTATGTGGTGGCTGGGAATTGAACTCAGGACCTCAGGAAGAGCAGTCAGTGCTCTTAACCTCTGAGCCATCTCTCCAGTCCCAGCCTGTGCCTTTTTATAGGCGAGTTGAGTCCATTTACATTAAGGGATATTAATGACCAGTGGTTGCTATCTCCTGTTAATTTAGTTTTCATTGCTGGTGACATTTATTTGTGCATTTTTTTTCTTCTTCGGGATTTGCTGCTGTGAGATCATCAATTATCTGTGTTTTTGTTGGTGTAGCCATCTTCCTTGGGTTGGAGTTTTCCTTCTAGTATTTTGTGTAGGGCTGGGTTTGTGGCTAGGTATTGGTGAAATCTAGATTTGTCATGGAATATCTTGTTTTGTCTTTCTATGGTGATCGATAGTTTTGCTGCATATAGTAGTCTGGGCTGGCATCCATGGTCTCTTAATGTCTGCATAATGCTCGACCATGGCTTTCTGGCTTTCATTGTCTCCACTGAGAAGTCAGGTGTAATTCTGATAGGTGTACTTTTATATCTTACTTGGCCTTTTTTTTTTTGAAGCTCTTAATATTCTTTCTTTACTCTGTATGTTTAGTGTTTTGATTATTATTTGGCAAGAGGACTTTTTTTTGGATCCAGTCTATTTGGTGTTCTTTAAGCTTCTTGTATCTTCATAGGCATATCTTTCTTTAGGTAGGGAAAGTTTTCTTCTGTGATTTTGTTAAATAAATTTTCTGTGCCTTTGAGTTGAACTTCTCCTTTTTCTATACCTATTATTCTATGATTTGGCCTTTTTGTGTTGTCCCATATTTCATGGATATTTTGGGTTAAGCTTTTGTTAGATTTAATGTTTTCTTTAACTGATTAATCTATTTTCTCTATTTTATCTTCAGCACTTGAGATTCTCTCTTCAATTTCTTGTATTCTGTTGTTCATACTTGCATTTGTGGTTCCTGATCTTTTTCTCATGATTTCTGTTTCTATAATTCCTTCAGCTTGTGTTTTCTTTATTTTTTCTATCTCAGTTTTCAAGTCCTGAATAGTTTCTTCTATATGTTTTATTTCTTTTTCTTGGTTTTCTTTAAGTGATTTGCTAATATCTTCCAATTTTTTGTTTTTTCTCCATTTCTTTAAGGGAATTTCTCATTTCATCTTTAAGAATTTCAAACATTCTCTTGAGGTTATTTTTTTTAGATCATTTTCTTCTGGTTCATCCATATTTGGTTGTTTAGGTCTTGCTTTTGTAGGGTCTTTAGGTTTTACTGGTATTGTGTTGCTCTTTGTGGTATAGCATGTGATCTTACCTTTTCCACTCATCTTTTTCTCTAATAGGTGTTGTTGGGGCTGACTGAGATTCTGTTGAATAATCTTCTAGGTGCCAGTGAATCCAAAGCTCAGATTGCTGTTCCTTGTGGTACAGTCAGTGTCACAGTTCTAGTTACCCCGTTGGTTATTCCTGTTCCTGGAGATAGCTCAGTGCCTCTGTGCTTTGGTCTGCTCCCTTGGAGTTTGCTGTCTCAGGCCTATTTTGGCCTAGGCTGCTGGCTTTGATCTGTTTCTGTAAATCTTGGTCTGGATCTCCTCCTGCAAAGTCCCTGGCTCGGAGTTGGACCTGTTCTGGTGGAGATTGCTGACTCTGGATCTGGTTGCTGGTCAGTCCTGATCCACCAGTGCTCTGGGACTGGGTTCGCTTTCAGGGCTGGATTTGCTCCTGGCTTCTGCTCTCGGTGGAGCTGTTTCCTCCAGTCCCCTCTGTCCTAGCAGTCTTGGTCAGTTCCACTCCTGTGGAATTTGTTGCCCAAGGTGGAGTTC